>KK502451.1:113270-149632 GCA_000688735.1 Glossina austeni
ACCGCATTCATTTTTAGTAGCAGCAACAATTTCATGTGTAAATATATATATAAATAAAATCATGGGGTTAAATAGAGCTCAAGGAGATTCTTTAATACTATAAGCATGTTACTTTTTGTTTCTTGATAAGAAAAAAATAAAAATATAAATAAAAAATTAAAAATAAATCAGTAAATTGTGATAAAACATATATTTACAACTGCATGCACGCACGCGCCCATTTCACACCCACACCCAGCCACAACATACACACATACCCACGCACGCACACACACACACATACATACATACATACATACATACATACATACATACATACATACATTACATACACACATTAACTTATATGTATAGATATATATGAGAATTTCAGGCCCTAACACAATATGAAGTTAATTTTATTTCATTTTTTAGTATTCGTAACAAGAAATGAATCAAAAATTAAAAAAGAGGTGCAAAAAGTGGCACTATCTGAAATTTTATATGATTGTATATCTCTATTCTAAATATTAATTCATAAAAGACAAAAATACCAGAAAACCTTCAGAGAAACGCAGTCAGAGTATTAATAATGTGACTATCGTTAACATTTACGTCTGAACTTCCACGTTTATGAAATCGTCCCGCTCGCGTGGTACGTAGAAGGCTGCTAAAGTGCATTCCCATACTTCGCTTGGGTATTCCCATTCCACATTGAATGACCATTGCTTAGTATCTAGATCATAACACTGCACAGCGGTAGTAGCACGATTAATGGTAGCCGATGATAATAGGCCGCCTATAAAATAAATACGTCGTTTAACTGCTGCCACTCCAGTATAATATTTTGGCATTGGATTGGTAGTTTCAGTAGACCAACAATCTTTGTTCACATCGTAAACATCAATTGTTTGTGCCAAGCTTCGTGTTTCGGTTAAAGGATCTTCGTACCAACCCCCGCATGCGTAAATGTGCTGATCTAGAGCTATGAGTATATGATCGGCTCGAGGTGTCGGCATAGCCCGAAGTTTAATCCATTTTTCAATATGCGTATCGAAACACCATAAAGAAGCCAAGACCATATGGCGGTCAATGCCACCTGCAAATGACATTTCGTTCATTTCTTCTTGTAAATAACTTCCACGTCCTTGCCTTACCTGAGATATATAGTCTATTGGCTAATACTACTCCAGCATGCTGACTGCGATTCTCGGACAAAGCCGGTAAATACTCCCAGCGATCAGTGGTGGCATTATAACGTTCACAATTCGAAATGCCCATGTCGTTGCCCCAGTTTTCAACACCACCCCCATCGTCATTGTCGTTAAGTTCGCAAACACCGCCCACAGCATATAAAAAATTACTGCCCATTGCGTTCAACGAAAAACGGCACCGATCTGCTTGTATCGGTGCAATATTTTTCCATTTATCTTTGGTAGGACAATAACGGAAACCAAAGGGATGAATGTACTCCTTAAGACAAACATCGTAGGATCCACCCACTATGTAAAGATCATTACCTAGTACGGCGGTACCATAATTGCCTGTAATCAGTATAATTGGTGAAGTTATCATAAAGAAAAACTATGCCTTTTACTTACATTGTTCTATATGAGGTATGGCAGTTAAGCCTTCCCATTTGCCTACCGACGGTAAATAGCAACTTATTTGATTAGTTAAGCCACTAGTTTCAAAACCGCCGATTTTGACTAAAGCTAATTCCATGCCACGTGAATTTGTTAAGATGTCGGTGGATATAACTTCCTTTTCACTTTCGCTGCTAAGCATTTTGATTTGATTTTGCTCATGTTTATTAATCTCTGTGCGTATCAACTTTACATAAGCTTTATTCTCTTTATCTTCGTCCTCCAATGTACTGAGCAAGGTTTTTAAAGCACTTGCTTCTATTTGATTAAAACGCACATGAGAAAAGAGTAAATGTGCCAGCTCGGCTTTGAGACCAGTTTCCACACAATATTGTGTTGCAATTTGCAAGACTCGCTCTTCGGAACAATCGACAGGATAGTTACAGCTCAATATGTATTCTAATTGATCCCAGGTTAAGTTGAGAAGATCGGCGGTTAATGAAAATTCGTCTAAACGTGAGCAAATGAAACGATAAGTTTTACGTTTTAGACTGTCCAGGGCATATAAATCGGCTAAAACAGCTATAGCTACGCAATTCTCTAAATCGATTTGGGATTCTAAATAATTTGAGCAGGCTTCGATTACTGCCTTCATTTGGACGTGTGTGGAAACCGAAAGAACATCTTGAACATTGTTGCGATCAAGTTCAAGTTTTGAGGTGTACGCGTATTCTATTAATAACTCAATGCCACGAGCATTGACGCCATTCAATTTAATTTCCGATTGACGAGCCTCACGCATGGCATCAGTGAACATGGCGCAAAAATAATCACTGCATGCTGCTAAGACTACACGATGAGCCTAAAAGTAAAATTGGAAATTTAAAGGTAACTACATAAAGTGGCTTTCGTTATACACATCGAAAAATGATTATAAGACAGACCTTAAATGTCTTACCCTCGACAATAAGGGTAACGTCAAACAACTTGTCGGCACATCGTAAGGCATTAAGTCCATGTAACAAAGCTTCTGAGTGAGAGGCCAAAACAAAATTCGGAGCATTACGTGAATATGTCGACGATAATAGTTTGGGGATAGCTGCCGACTTATTAGAATGTTGTTCAGGATTGCTGCGTAATACGGAAGCAGCTCCGCCTGCCATATTCAAAATGCTTTTACCCTTTTTTGAACAGTATAATCATATAAACGCCTATAAAATACAATCAATACAATATAAGTAAAACTAAGAGTAAAAACATAATCTATACGTTTGTAAATATATACTTGTGTTATTTATACATATATTTATAGAGCTTATCACACTTGCCTTGGCCAAGGTTAGGAAACTCCTCGTTTGTTGATTTTTATTGCTTACTCACTTACTGCGTCGACTGACCCACTTTGCATATAAGACTCTTATCGCTACAAACATTGACTGACTGACGTCGTCTACTTAAGCGCGATCACCTTCAAGGCTGATTATTTGTTTTTGTTCGTTTTTAATAATTGAGAAAGAGAAATCTGAAATATTCACTTTAGTCAAACTTACAACTCCTGGAAGCTAAGTAAACTCTTACAATTTATTCTTTTAGTATCTATTCTATTCCTTATTGCTAGACGATGAACTTGTCTCAGGTGACCTGTTTTTATCAAAACTTCATAGGAGTTTGCTAATTTTATTAATTCATACATATATTGTGACTATCGAGAGACAATAAGAGAGAGGAAGAGGCAAAAGCCATCAAAGTTCCGTTTAACATACTTACTACACAAACTTTTTTGTATGTCCAATTTCTATATTTTCTGTTTCTCAGTTAGAATTTATTTAACATCTGCACGAAAAACTTGCGAAATTACTTAAAAATTCTTTCCGCTACCGATTTTTTTTACAATTTAATAAACATGACAAATGGAAGAATATTCCCTCCTTTTATAAATAATTTGTTTTTTTTTTTTTGGATGTTGAGTTAAGATGGGCCAAGCCAAGCAATTTTTTTAAATAAAATTCTAATAAGAATTGTTTAAAAATGAAAAATTATTTTTCTACAAAGAAAAACTATTTTCGTTTCCTTTTTTACTTCGACCGAGAGTTGCCGATTTTACGCTCCAGATTGCCTTCAGTAGGTTATCTTAGTTACATAGGAATAACGTTTTTTGTTGTTAAAACGGCACCTTTTTTTTAATACCTAAAAAAGCATTAATGTATGCTCATTAGATTTTCGTATATGAGCTGCGTGAAAATAGCAAACAAGAATGAAACGAGATTCTACAAACATTTCGCAGGTACGTGATCATTACTTTTACCACATGTTGAATGTTTGATTTGTTTGAGGTTCTCCGGAATGTTTTGGCCTTTGCGCAAAATACTTGAGTGCATTTACAGTTTACAAACAATTGAAGATTTTTTACAAATGATTTTTACATAAAATTTTCAAAATTTTACTTTTTAGTGTTGACAAAATCTCTAATATTGATGTCAACGACTACTTTATATTTCTAAAAAATTTTAATAATTTTATTTTTATTAGTTTTTTCAAGTTGACTTATTAGTATACTTGTCATATAATATATAAAAGCTTATAAAATCATTTCTAAAATATATTCTTGGCGACATTTGTAGCTCTCAATGCATAGTTCCATAAGTACCATAAGTGAATGTGTATTTCTACCACAAGTGAATGTTTTCAAACTTCAGTGCTTCTTCTTACAAAAGCCAATCTTTGCTAGATTGTACAAGGGTATGCAATAATTTTTCTAATAACGAAAATAAAAGTTCAACTTCAGTTTAAGAATATACAAGTTCATCCTTTTATGTTAAATAATGGCGCTGGAAATAAAATATGCACAATTTACGATTAAGTTTACTTACAAATTTCTTTTACTCCTTAATACTCATAAGCCAGTTACATATATTTTGGGTTTAGTTTACAAAAATATTGCCCCTTTGGATTTTTCCAAATTTTCGCGTTCATTTCTTTTTCGTTTTTTTTTTAATTGGGGGTAGGGCTCACATTATTTATAAAAAAAGACTTTGCATTCTACAAAGGCCCATCTATGTGCAGCGTTGTTTAAAGTACTACGCACAGCGACTGTTTCTCGCCTTTCGCATCACGCGCGAACTGGCCAAATAAAATTAGTTGTACATGTTTATGTGGAGCTGAACATAGAGTTTGCTTTGCTTTCTGTGCCGAAACGAATTATTGGCATATTTTTAAAGTTTTTTCTTACTACGTTTCTGACACACAAGATATCGATGTATTTATGAAAAGAAAAAAAAAAACGTATTGTTAATATTTCAAGCGCAATATTATTTAAAAATGACTATTTACTTTTTTATTAAAAAAAGAGAAGAAAAAAATGAATTAAAGTTTATTGCTACCTATATCTACACTGAAAACAATTTTCTTTCGCTTTATTAATTGTATTTGGCTTCAAAAGATTCTAGAGATTTTTGCTTTTGTAATTTAGAGAAACACAGTCATTATGTGTAGCACTAAGTAAATTACTGTTGTGCAGTGTTAAGCTTTGTGTGTAGATGTTTGTTATTTTCTCATGTGTCACATAAAAAAATAAAATTGTTTTACCGGCTTGTGTTTACTTTGCTGTCAGAGCACATTTATTGCAACATTAAAACAAATATCTCTCTACAACCTAAAAGAAAAAAAAAAGAAGAAAAGAAAAAAAAAACGAATATCGTACACAAACACGCTTAACATTTTCTTTAAATAACGAATGTCTAGCTTTCATAAAGAAGGCGCAAGCCTTGGTTGCCTAAAATCCAGTCGTTTGTGTACTTTACCTCTACATGAATTTGACGGCAAATTTGATGTGGTAATTAATTGATAGAATTGGATGATTTAGCCTCATTTACTATTATCTTTTTTCTAGCATCATCTTTTCTCTTTGCAGCCCGTCTACTACCCTGAAATTAATTTATCTTGTGATGGTTTTAACACTTCCACTCAATCATCAAGATTTGTGGACGCTTGGGGCAACGTTTTGGTGCCGGTAAATGAGGGAGTGTTAAAGCGTATTATACGTACATTTTTTGAAAGTGGTTTCAAAGACGCTCTTAATGAGGCGCGAAATAACGAGGCCGTAGCGTGCAATCCTATAATTTCTTCAATTGCTGAATTTGCGTTTAGAGCTATGAAATTTATGCAAGATTGGAGGAATAAAATTTTTCCGCATATGGAAGAGCAAGGCATAGCTAGTGTAGCCACCTATTCGGAAACCAGGTAACCTTTCTACTAGAGAATTAGAAATTTATTTACTTAAATTTTATACGGTTAAAATTAAGAACGTAAATAACTCAAACTCAATCTGCTTGTGCTGAATTTTAAATATCTCACGTTTTTATACTCACCACGTAAAATAGGCAGTTATCCCATTAATATAATAAGAAAACCTCATGAAAAATATATTGACTAATGTTGAATTCTGTAGTCTATCAAGCATCGAAAAAGGAGGGATCGGCCCCTAATATGCATTTACAATAATATGAACAAAAAACGGTAATATCGCCTATGCGTCTTTCTATTCATTCTATTATGGAAAAGTTGTCGGTCTGAAAGTTAGCATAATTACTTACCATGCTCTGTAAATGCCTTAACAGAGATCCGTTAATTAGGATTAAGGTATGGTTAAACTTGGAAGCGTGTATGAAATACGAAATACTTTCGTGGACATCTAATAAATCTATATAAAATTAGCCTACAAATACATTTAAGGTCGGCTTTCTATAACTATGTTTACCAAGTTTTTTAAATTTGTTATTTTACCATATACTGACTATGGGAATATGGTTAAATTCCAGATGCCGTTGCATCCAAACCAAAACATTTCAACGAAAATTTTGCTTGTTTTTATGCCATACGATTTTTTTTTATTTATGCAGTTAGGCAGCTGTGGATTTCTGCCAAATTTGAAAGAAATATATAGAATATTGTAGGTAAAATGCACACGTTCATCGACACTCAACGGAGGATAGGAAACAAACGGTTTTTGTTTATCTTAGCCTAGATGTGAGGCAATGGATTTTTTCGATGAAAGTCGTTTATTTTGATATTGCAGGGGATGGATAAGAGCAAGCGTACGATGCATTGCATGGCATCCAAATTGTTTTAAAATCGCTGTAGCTGGCGTAGATGATCTTGTACGCATTTATGCGGACCAGCCGGACGTTGTGCCAGTATTGAAGGTAATTCTAACTATCTACATAATATTAGTAAAAAATGTTTGAAAATTTTCATGTTAATTGTAAAAAACAGGGAACAACACAAAAGTGGATTGCTTGCATGGCTTGGCGCCCTTTTACTGCAGCCGAATTAGCAGTAGGATGCCAAAAGGGTATTTGTCTGTGGGTAATGGACAATAATATGTATATAACGCGTTCTCAATCGCAAGCCGTATTCTTAAAACAGTAGGTCTTTTGAAGCTCCATTAAAATATATTTTTACTTTAAAATTAATTTCAATTCCTAGTAACAATCATTATCCCATTACCTCCGTCCAATGGAGTACAGATGGTAATTTACTGGCGTCAGCTTCAATCGGCAATACTGATATTATATTGTGGCATATCGACAAAATGGAAAGTATTGCCTTGAAACGCGTAGGACCACGTTGTTCTTTGTTAAAATGGTCGCCAGACGGTTCTTGTTTATTTAGCGCTACGGTTGACAATGTCTTTCGCGTTTGGTATACTGAAAGCAAATGGCAGCCTGAACGTTGGACGGTATCGAAAGGCCATATACAATCAGCCTGCTGGTCACCCTGTGCTGACTTTCTATTATTTGTTACCTCAGAGGAGTCGATACTCTATCGGTTACAACTTGCTGAAGAGCAATTATTTAAATGTAAGTTGGATTTATAAATATTGTTGCGACCATTTTCATTAGGCAGTGAAAAAAAGCAAGTTATAGTGAACATAGATAATTTGCTTGTTTTTTGTTTTCTCTCTGTAAAGACAAATCTGCCCATAGAAATCGCTCCTTTTCTTTTTTTGGGTTATTAGAAGCAAGCCAAGCTACAGGTAATTTATAATGCGATTACTGTTATAATTTGTATGAAGCTTGACACACTTTAAAAATTGAGGATTTACTTTACTTATTATTACTTTACTTATTATTTTATTAGGAGTAAAAGTTGTCTTTTCTTTACAGCCGACTGCGAGCAAAAAGAAGCTTTACCTTTGATCGATTTAAGAAAAATTGTAGTCGGGGAGCGTGAGTTGGGCGGTAAAGCTCAGGCTTTAGCATGGGATCCTAAAGGTTTATTTTTGGCGATCACCTTTCAAGATACAGACTGTATTGCTATCTTCTCAACAACCATACAAAAATATGGTCTTACTGTGTCGCCATCGTCTTTCCTGACCGGTGCTGGTAAAGAATATCCCAGTTATATATGCTTTCAAAGCGAAAATCGTATAAATTCAAATACTGTGTTAACTGTCGGTTGGTCTAGCGGCCGCATACAGTTCGTTCCATTGATGAATTTATAAAGAAGCTCAAAAAATTTCAAGGTACATGATGATGATTGTTTTATTACAATTTTTGTTATAAATAAAGAATCGTTTTTTAATACAAATCTGTAAAGTGTAAAGTAGAAGTGATTAGGAAAACAAAGTATAACGGAAAAATATATCGTCTAAGAATTTAATTATAACAAATTTTCTTTAAAGAAAGACTTAAAACAAGATTTCTTTTGTATCCTAACTAAAAATTCAGAGTTTTTATTGGTTTAATGGCTACATATACGCTCTATGTTTAAAGATTAGAGAGAAAAAAGTTTCCATCACACTTATCGAATAACATACAAGCTGACCATACTGACTATTGAACTTAGTGGGTTATCTATATGTCACCGAAGAAATAGCCCAATGCAGTAGCGGCCTTAATACGCACATAATGATTTTCGTCTTTAAGCAATAAGACAATACTATTGCCTACACCTTCGGTTTGAGGATTACGTTCCATTAGGAAGTTATTTAAAATACCTGTAATAGAAAATCGTTAAAGGAATTTTTAAATAGAAAATTATTCATTGATTTTTGAAAGGCCCAAAAGTGAATTTTATTTGATATAAAGATAATATTAAGATCCTCCTCAATGGCCAGGCGACATTACAAATCTTATCATCGACCTGCATTTATTTTACACATCTTCCAAAATGCGATTACTGAACGGATTTATAATTTAATATTTGTATTCAAAACTATGTTAAAAGGTTATAGTCGGGCTAAATCGTCTGCTAGACACTCTACATAGTGTCGACTACTGCGATTCTCTACGTATTCTTGGTATAAAATATCAAAAATTATAAACAATCTTTAAATTTGCACATATAAAGGCGGATTTAATGAGAGGAGGATCAAACAATGATTCTGTTATATCAACATTTTCCACATGCATTGAATTCATATAATGTCGTCTTTAAAAGGCGCATCCTAACTTGGTCATGTTTAGTGTAAAACAGAGACGTGTATAGAAAATGTATTCAATTTTTCTCCAGAGAACATCTCTTTATGCGTCTCTAATAAGACGTGTGTGTAATTGTGAGCATATTTAACTTTTGCCCAACTTAGTTTCAGATTTTTAGCGTAGATTTTCTTTCAAGTAACATTCCGGGTGTGACGTGAAATTGGGGTCCGAACAATCTATTTTTCAGCATTTTATAGTAAGAAGACAAACCGAAAGGAAAAGATGGCTTTAATGTGAAATTCACAATTTCGAAAATGAAAACAAGAAAGAAGAATCTTCTATGCGCACTTATTTGCGGACGTAGTAGGGATAATCCTTCATTTGAATCCCAATTTGAATGAGCAATTCTCTGTTATTTCTCTATTTTTCAATTGTGAGGCATCTTCGAATAATAAATGAAGCGAAGAAAAATTCTTACCTATAACAACAGCTGCGCTGCCTCGAACTTCAGGCCATGGGCTGCGTAAATTCGGCAGACAAGAATTAATGAAATCTTGTATATGATCAGTCAATTCCATAGCCTTAAAAAAATTGTATCAAATTTTGCTCTTAATTTTTTATGTTTAGAGAACTTACAATTAATTTAACAAATTCTACGATGAAACTGTTATAATTCAACTGGCCGTGATCGATTAAATCACGTTCAGCCATTTCATGGATCTTAAACGAATTTAAAAGTCTACATACTTTACGCAAGGTTGACTTACATGCCTAAAATAAAATAAAACGCAATATTTAAGGAATACGTCATAATTGGAAAGCAGGAATACTTACCCTAACAATTGTAGGTTCACTTTCACCTAAATGCAACAATAAAGGAAACAGATTAGCAAGCAGCTGTTCATGGAGAGCCTCATTAATTGAATTTGGTGATACGATGCCATTGTTTGTAGAAATTTTTGATTCACATAAATCGCCAAAGAGTACGATGGCAGCTTCTCTAATTTCGACAGAATAACTACTAAAAAATGGTCTTATACGTATGGCCAAAGATACATGAAAAGATTCCACACTTTCAGACGGTAGAGCTTGTAGTAAAAGTGATAAGCCGCGTATACTTTCGAGTGGAATGTTAATTAAACAATCGCTGCAGCAAGTTTTAAAAACAAAAAATGCACATGAACTGTTTTCCACTTAGTAACTTAATAATCTTACTTAACGGTATCATCCAGGCCCTTCAATAATGCTGTTACTGCTGCTTCCGTATACTTTTCTATATCTTCTTCGACCAATTGACCTACATAACCCATGCCTTGTATACTTAAACCTCTAACAACCGCCTTCGGATCACTGAGAGCGGCTGACAAATGGTGCATTATAATTGTCGAAATCTCTCCACACGGATTAAAAGGTACTAGACGTGAATATAAACCAATTGCTGCGACCCTTTGACCATCGAAGGGCGATGATACATATTTACTTAAAGCCTTGATCACTTGTTTCATGGTATTCGAATGTATGTCCACTTGATTAGCGAGACCTTTAGCTATTGGTGTTAGAAGTTCTATATAATTTTTCAAATCAGTGCTAGATGATAAATGTTTATGGATGGTGAGTGCTTCAAAAATTTGTTCCATTTCTAAGTTATTTAAAAATGATTGAAAAGTTTCCAAAACAATTTGACAAGGATTCATTTTCACCGTTTCCTTATTGGGTATAAAACCAAACTTTGTTTTACTGGTAGTAGAGGAAGATCCCGCACCCGATGAAGTACTGCATATATTACCGCTGTGCATAGGAGCGGCCAGATTTGTATACGTAGCCAATGAAGTTAATAACATAGTAAACAGTTCGGGAAATTTCGAATTTAATTCCTTCCAGTGAAATGAATAAAATAAAATAAATTAAATTAAATTCTATAAATATGTAGCAATAATTATTTGCATATTTCTGTCTTCACCTCTTTTATATCGTTGCGTGGCATCATTTTATGCAGAGCACAGAATATAGCGAATGACGGAACATTAGCTATTTTTTGCCTTTCTATCGGTGCTTCATTGATTTCGTATGGGCTGGAGGACGACAATACTTGCAAGAAATTATCTAATAATATGCCGGTTAAATCGCTGTCCTTACAGATCAAATGCCAATATTCTATAATATTTCTGTGTTATTAGCGGGGAAAAGAAGGGGAAATAAATAAAAAAATGTAAAATTTATTAAAAAAAATATTCTTCATTCATACTCTTCAAAAGGTAATTGTTGGGCCAAAATTTCACAAGATACTAGTTTTGGATGATGTTTCGTTAAAGCGACCAAAGCTTTTAAGACCCCCAATTTGGCTCTACTAACCTCGCAGTTGTGTATCGCCTTAAAGTAGACCAAGCAATAATCTCTCTATGGAATTTCTTTCTACTGTTTGTTTTTCAGCTGTGACACTTACCGTTAAACTTTCTTTGACTAAATCTGTTACAGCATGGAATAGCTCGGAACCTTTTTGTTGTATAAAAAATTTCAAAACGACGGAAGCCCCTATCGCCGAACTGTCTTCGGGATCTTTCAGACCTTCAAGAAGAGTTTTGCTAAAATCATTTACACAAATTTTCTTAAAATCTCACTTTCGCCTCCTATCGAGCACACAGCTATTACAGATATACTTACCAAAATTGTAAATACTGGAAGTTTGAAATACGTACAGCAATAATGTTAGCAATTTCGCCGGCCAAATTATCAATTTCCTTGGGATCGTCTGTGAGAATTCGTTCTTTAATAATTTCGATTTCTTTAAGCCAATCCGCCGTACTGTCGGCTATGGTAAGCGTTTCATATATACAAGCTATTTCCAGGGTTCTTTGCAATATTTCAACAGATACTTGGCGTACGGTGCCGTTCGAATCTATGCAACGTGGCACAATTTTCGCCAACATTTGTCCAGTTTGATTAAATTTTGAAGGAGCTTCGCCACCAATTTTCATTGTTTTAATATAAACGTTTAAAGTATTGTTAAAGACATGGCTTGCACATATGCGGACTTCGGAGTTTTTATCCCGTGTCCAACATTCTAATATTGTAATAATTAAGTCTAGAGTAGAAGGCGACGGATCCATTTCAATAATCACTTTAACAAGAGCATTCAACTCTGGCAATGATTCATTAAGATATTTCGCCAGAAAGCTGTTACGATCATCTTCTTCAGGAGATTCGAATTTCATTTTTAAGTTCTGAGCGCAAGTAAAAAAATTCTTACAAGCTATTTCGAAGATGACACCCCCATCTATTGTCTCGCTTGATTCCTCATCGCCGAGACATATGAAATCGGTGCCTAATTTCAATATAATCGGCAGTAAGGGCAAGTCATCAAAAGGTGGCTCAATTGGTATATTAAAAACAGCTTCCATTATTTGCTTACGATACTTTAAAGAAGCCTTCACATTCCCTCTGGTCCTAATCAATTGATGACATATGCTGCAAAGCGTTTTCAAAATTGCCGACATTACAATCTGATCTTTGGTGTTCGATAATTGCAATATTAGGAAATTTAAAATTGTATCATCCAGATTTGTTATCGTTTGTTGCGGATCTGCCTCGTCCATAATGCGTCCGAACACTTTAATAACGAGAAGATTGGTTTTGTAATTCTCGAGCTCTTTGTGTGTGTCTTTGATAAAATGCAAGTTACTGAAGAATCCCGTAGAATGCTTTCGTCCACCTATATGGGCTAACTCAACTAATTTCTTGACCAGCAAATGCAGATGAACGCGTGACACATACCCCAACGCCAGAGTGCATGGTACAATTTTGTCATCATATTCGGAATGTTTAGTATGCTTATCGAGTTTCTCTTGCCTGGCAGCGGTTATGATCAAGTCAATCTTTGCACTGACTAGTTGCGAGTCCTTGACGTGACATAAAGTTAAAGCTAAAGACTTTAACAGCATACCCCTCTCATTGTGCAGTTGTGGTATAACGAATTCACTGTTTGGCAACGTTAAGGGATACATTATCATTTGTTCGGCCATTTTATTGGCTAATCTTTCGGCAAATTGTTGATCGTACCCTGAGAGGAATTCATTCGTTTCTTTAATGAACTCTAAATATTTAGTGAAAAATAAACTTTCCTTGTTTATGCTCAACAATAGATCCGAGGCACTTTTCTCCCATAATTTAGACAGTTCAGGATTTAAGTGCGGATAGTAAAATCTTAGGAACGAAATTATGTTTGTCGAGCGCGTGATGCAGTGATAATTGCCAAGCAAAGCCAAACATCGGGCATATATAGTTTCGGCGCTTGGCACAATTATTTTGCCGCTCCTTACAATAGAAGCAGGTGGCTTCGTGGATGCCTCATCGGCTATATCTTCTTTCTTATCTTTTTCCTGTTGTTCTTCCTCGTGATAAACCTCAAACTCGATATTAGGTGACTTTGCGAACAAATTCGCCAAACATTTGGACAAATTCGAACAGATGTCCGTATAGTCTAGCAGAACAAAGTAATTAAGTAATTCCCTTTTAAGCAATTCATCCATAGTGCCCACGGTGGAGGACAGCATAAACAAAGAATTTTCGCAGGAGAGTACAAAATTTGCATGCTCTTCCAGTGTGCCATGATCTTGATTCACTTTATTATATTTACAACTGTAGCGAACTATAAACCACACGAATTCTTTCTCTTTGATAAACGATTTCTGCGCTAGAGCCACAATTGTCTTAAGCAAAGTCATCTTCATTTTCACACTCTTCTCGATAGTAATCATTTGCTTGAGGCACTCCAAAAATGATTGCAATTTATTTTCAATATTCACTGTCGATGTATTTAATAGATGCGTCAATATCAGCAATGATTTAATCCTTTCACGTTCACTGTTATTTCTTAAATGCATCAATAGGGTGTCCATAATTTTGATCGCATACACGCCGGATAGTAGATCGAAGCATCTTAATACCTCATAATGGCCTTTAACCGTTTGCGGTTTCTCATAATCGGGATATACGCAAACCAAATCAAACAGATGCGTAATTAGTTGATCAATCACTCCGTCCAACACTGTTGGCTGTAAATTGATGTTGGTCTTTAAGACCGCGGAAAGGAATTGTGTTACCGAATTGCGTTCTATAGAGCGACGGTACAGATTTAATATATGAGGTACAAGGCGGGGCGATTGATCCTTTACTTTGTCTGCCGGCAACAGAGGGAACATGCACGACAGCGCCTGTAAGATTTCTACACAAACTTTTGGCTCTCGAGAATGCAACCATTGATTGAAGAGAACATCGTAAGCTATCGAGATTTCTGTAGAGCAATTCAATAACTCTTCCACCTCGGCGGCAGTGGGGGATATCACTTCTCCATTATCATTCGATTTTTGCGTTGTCGCTAACGCGGCGTTGGCCGACGATTGTTCCAACAGAGCTTCACTAAAACGGCCTATGGCTGTTAGAGAAATTCTTTAAAAGTTTTAATAAAACTGATCTTTAATTGTCCCCCCCTACCATAAGCATGCGCCTGTTTAATATGATCCAATTTGATGCCAGTCAAATTTGGTATTGTGAACGCCATAATGGGCTTAATGAATGGCACCACTCCCACTATATTACTAGAAGCTATATTGCCATAGCATTGCATAATCATAAAATGTGCTACCGTTCCCTCCTTCGTGTGATTCATTAAAGCCTCCATCACCAATTTACAATTAGCGCCTCGACCTATCGCCACCAATATATCCATTGCATGATTTTGAATAGCGGATACATTATCAATCGAACGTGTCATTTCTCCCAAAGCCAATGATATTAATTTCTTGTGAGCTTCATCCGGTATACACGCATCCGAACTGACCACTTTTTCTATCGCTCTAAACAAAGAATGTACGATTAGCGAAAATGGAAATGGAAATGGAAATCTGTGACGCTTACCTAAGCACAATGATGATAGTCTGTTCTGGCAATTTTGAATGCTCTTCCTTATATTTCATAATGATATTAGTGGCTCTTAAAGGATGGGTTTCCATAATTTTCACTAAAGCGTTTTGTATTGCTGACCGCACGGTTTCATCTTTGTCCGTTAAACCATTGCAAAGATTGTGCAGAACACCTGTAAACAAAAAATAAATATGAATAATAAGTGAACCATGCCTATAAAGATTTATATCATTGAATGGAAAAATAGTTTCTCCTTATGAGTTGGGAAAACTCATCTACAAGTCGCAGATAACTTTCTTATAGTGTTTCTCCCCCAATTGTATTCTGCTAGGTGTTTGCAAAAATTTTGATCAGCGATTTCTACCGGTAAAAATGATAAGGACACGGGAATTACCAGTGCACATAACGGTTGAATTGGTTGATTTCGCACTTCCTCTACATGAAAGAACAGTTTTGCCATTTAATTATATTGATTTGTTTAGCGTGCAATGCTCAAAATTCTTCTTCTTATTTCAAATTTATTACTTTTGTTGTTTAATTGAAGAAATCTGCTGCCGAAGCCGACCAAACAGAAGGTTCAGAGGGTTATGGTGATGCTCCTGCCACCTTACATCCCAACTGTAGCAGCGGCATGAATTGATTGAAATTTCGATTTCTTCGCCACTTGTTGCAAGAGTTGTCCAGGACATATTGTTGCTGCACGAAAGGGAAGTTGTGCCACAACCGCCAGCGTTCTCGCCAGACATGACGCCTCTTGATTACCATTTATTCAGATCGATGCAGCATGGCTTGGCTGGCACGCGGGTCCGCAAAGTTGAAGAAGTGCGAAAATGGGTCAATGGGTGGATCGCTACTAAACCAATATAAGTTTCTTCGACATGATATCGTCATGTAATGTAAAATGTTGTAGAAAATGATGGAAACTAGTTTGATCAATATTCTGTATTGTGCCAATTTTCCTCAATAAATGACTTTGTGAAGTGAAAAAGCGATTTCTTCTTCCTTTCAACCATCAAGTGCCGTACTCCTACGCTTCTCGAACTCTATTCACTGATTCTTTGCAGATGCCATACGATAATAAATGGACTAATTTTAACATTTTCTCAATAATTACGCATTTCTGGCGCAACGACTTTGTAACAATTGAAAAGTTATAGAAGAAGGCAGAGAAGCGGTTTTCGGCATTATTTTCAAAATTATTTTTATTTTTTATTATTATTTATTTTATTTTATAAGTGGAAAGAAAAGAAAAGCGAATTACTTACGAGAATTTAATTAAATTTAATTTGATGGCAAGGACATCGTCCGCAGAACAACCTTGGGAGCCCGATTTTTTTTTTTTCACCGCGAACAAATTCGACTTAAAAATCATAGCGATTTCCATTTCAGAAACGAATAATCAATTTTGCAAAAATGAAAACTTTTGAGAGTGGAAGAAAGGGTCTTCAAATTTTTACGTTTTCTTAGATCAATAAAGATCCAACCTCGCCGATATTTAATTTTCCCTCTTTTCGTCTTAATATCATCATCATTGGGTCATACAATCCGCAGAATTGTGCCATTAACGGAGACATGGTCCCATCCGTTGGTTAAAAAAGAAGAGAAGTGTCCCAAGATGACCCAAGAGCGTACCTAAACTGCCTACTAGACGATCAATATTTGTGGACATGTGACAATTTTACCAAATAGTTTAGCCAGAAAGAAGAAAGAGCTCTAACTTTGCTCATATCGCAAGAGATGTCTTTGGAAAGTGTTGAAACGTTACACCTTTGACATCCAGACACAGCAAATGGGCCAAGCTTTAGTGTAAAATTTACAAGCAAAACGACTGACAAAGAATGTGCGAACTTGGAGTGGAATTTTTTTTTATGATCCTGGGATTGTAGTAGAAATTAAAAAAAAAGGACAATAATAACAACTAAGAAAATTTAATTCGGTCATGATCGAATTTTCTCTATCCATCAACCTGATGCTAAAAATTAGGAAAATAACTACATTTTCATACTCTATAATATTGGGTGGGGTCCCATAAAAAAATTCTCCGAGCAAAACTGAATATAACCTGGACATCGTTGGAAAGGCTATTAATAGAGGATTCATGCTGTGCTAGTTTCATTTTTTCACAGAGCGTGGTTTGCCCACAGTAGCTAAGCAAACTTTCGCTAAATCAACTTTATTTATGACATAGTGTAAAAATACTGAGATTACAAATATTAATTAATTTACATAAATACATGTTTTGTTTATTATATTTTGTAAAAAAATTTTCCAAAAGTTGCATTTTAACTGAATTTTGACTTAAATTCCTCCGAGACTTCGTTCTATAGCATTCTGTTAAGAGCTTAATAGAGCTCTGCAAAAAAAAAAAAAAAAATGGTTTGTGTCTTTGCTAATTATATTTAAATATAACTTCACACTCTTCGGAAAACAAGAGTGTACACCGTTCTTGTTACATAGGCGTGTTCTCTGAAACGTTTGGGTCATTTTCAAATTCTTTGCAAGTTTGTAACCGATATATTTACCAGAGACGGTACACGATTGTGCAGGCGGACAAATGGACATGCTTAGGTGCATGCCGAATTCGAAACTGACCAAAGTTTATATGTCTTATGGAGTTTTTGAAGCTTGCTTCTGCCTGTGAAATTATGACACATTAGAAGATTAAATAGGCGTGGCCGATTTTTTCTATTTTTGTAGAAGTACTCGCCCGGGCATCGCCCGTAGAATATGCGTTCAAATTTTTATACACCTATCTGCTATGATGCTGTTGATGAATAATGAGAAAAAAAACATTTTTTTTTTCCTTCGAAAAACAAAGGTGTGCTCAGTTTACATGGTCCCGTGGCCGTTTCCTTCAATCGATTTCGCGCATTTTCAATATCAACCTGCGCGCAAGACCTTCCAATGTTTTTGTTAAATGCAGCTTCAGTTTTACATGCACGAAAATGTTTACCGCAGAGATTACACAAACGGACAGACGGACATGCTTAAATCGATTTAGAATTTCATGCCGATCAGGAAAATATACATTTTATGGGTTTTCTGAAGCTTAAATCTGGGCGTTGCAAACATTTTGGTGCAATGAACATATCGCCCATGCTGATTGATGTGTGATGGGTATAAAAAAAAAAAAAAAAAAAAAAAAAAAAAAAAAAAAAAAAAACCTATTCTAGACTGTCCAACAAGTATAGCCCTTGTTTAAGTATAAAAGTAGTTACTTATCGAAGGGATCATATTTAAAATTGTCAAACAAAGGTATGCGTGTGCGTGTGAGTAATTTTGCCGTCAGAACTTTACAAGTTCTTGTTAAACTTACTTACATACTTTAGTTTGTTTAGTGGGGGTCGAGAGAAACCACTAGTTGCTTACATAAATCTAATATACTTTAAGCACTTGGAAGTCTATGAGGTAGGGAGTAATTCTGAGACTTGGGTAGACGTCGTTTCATTGACTTAAGAATCGCTTTTGAAGCGAACATATACATACATTATATGAATTTCATGGCTCTTCTAAATATTCTCCCAATGAATTCTCTTTTTCAACTTTTAATGCAATTTCGATTTCAATTATAACGTTTCCCGGTGAGTGCTTTCTGACCTGATACTCGCAACAGGTTGCAACTAACTATAAGTGACGACATACGAAATTGTTTGTTATTTTTGTTTTTTTTGTTTTTTAATTATTATTTTACATGAGAGAGTAAGTAATTAAGTATGCAATTCCATTTACCGTTAGTTGGCGATAATATGCTAAATGTTTTTGTTTTAAAAAAACTTTTCGTTTTACACGACGATTTCTTTTTGAATTTTTTCTTTATAAATTTAAACATTTTTCATAAATTTTCATAAATTTACGACAATTACTTTTTATTGCATTACTTCGCGTATGCATTTTACAAGAGTTTTATTACTCAACTGTATTTTGCTTGATGAAATCGCAGCAGCGAAAACCGCACAACAACAACTGCCCGCTTAATCGTATCAATGCGAGTATAATGAACTATGAGTCATAAGTACGTGAGTTATTATATATTGAAAATGTATTTTCATTTTCTTTAATTGTAAATATCACATACACACACACACACACACACACACACACATTCATATATAATTTATATATAAATAAATCGGGCGAGGTGGACTACCATTAAATACCCTACACCACATTGTCTAACACAATACTTATTTTTATTATAGAGCATCAAAATCATATCTTGTTTCTATATAATGGCATTATTTTCACGTGCGTAGTCCTGGGGAAGCGGGTCCAAAACGCAACCTAATGTAACACAAGTGCAATGCTTACATAGGGCAGGATCCAAAATTTGTAGAGTTCATTCGTGTATGCAATTCCTATAACATTATGGATGAATTTTCATCACCACTTAGACTTTTCCGCTGTAGAAAAAATCAATTTTCGAGAAAATCGTTATTAGAATAGGATCCAAAAAATAGGTCAAGGATATGCAAATTTGGCACAATTAATTTTTTTGAAGTTAAATTCGTGAAGCATTGAAAATTATACCTTTTTG
Source organism: Glossina austeni (assembly GCA_000688735.1). Classification (NCBI taxonomy): domain Eukaryota; kingdom Metazoa; phylum Arthropoda; class Insecta; order Diptera; family Glossinidae; genus Glossina; species Glossina austeni. The sequence continues at coordinate 132,710 of KK502451.1, forward strand.
TCGCATGCCTCAGCTCAGCTTTCGCTATATGAGGGAGGATCCAAAAATTGCCACAGCCGGTCCAATTTAGAACGCCGCTAATACTACTACTTGAGCGTGTTTGCCGAGAAATTTTTAAACTTAAAAGTTTCTCCATACAACGACTTTTCAGAACAGGGCGTTATATGGGGAGTACTCGAAAAAGTGAACCGATTCGAGCCATTTTCAATAGCGTTCGTCCTTGGTTCAAAACACGTCACTGCACCAAATTTCATGGAAACATCTTAAAAAGTGTGATCTGACACCTGCCTGAACACAAGTTTACATGGACAGGCGGGCAGGCGGACAGACAGGCTTAGATCAATTCAGATAATAATTCTGAATCGATCGGTAAAATAAAAAAAGTGGATCCATCTTAAGCCCTTCTGTATGTTACAAAGGACCATAATAAGTTTATATAGCAGAAGTGGTGTATGGTATAAATATATTGTTTTCACATTTGTGTTAATTTGAAAATTACAATCGTATTGTTATCAATTTTATAATGAGGTAAATTTTTAATTTTTATCAATAGCCCGATTATGATAGAGTTTAAGAAGAAGAGATTTTTTTAATCAAACTATCAACAAAGCTATAGTTAGTTTAATTGAATTTAAATTTTACATTCAGAATCACCGAAGTCATAAAAGTGCGTAGCGAGAAAGCCCATTTTTTGTTTTTTTGTTACATCATTCATAGTACGCTGTAGCACTTTGTGAGGTGCAATCGACAGAAATCAAGATCCTAGAAATGGATAATAGATGTCACAGCATTTTAGTTCCGACTAAATGAAACCTTTCTCTCATTATGCTATAATATAGAAATGCGGTTACACTTGTTTTTGTGCGTCTTTTATACCTTACATCACTTATTGTGCAGAGTATATTAAGTTAATGCGGACATATGTAACACGCAGAAGAACTTAAGATACACCCACCTGTTATTATACCAATTCAGATTCAGAATCATAATTAGAACTGAGCGAAATCTGTCTGTCTGTCTGTCTGTCTGTCCCTCTAATGTCCGGTCCGGTCCGGTAAATTTGTGCTCAGACTACAGGTCGCTATTTTTGAGATATTTTAATTGAATTTGCTACAGCGACGTGTTTTGACCCAAGCATGCAGGCTATTGAAAATGGTTCCGATCCGTCTGCTTTGTGAATCATTCCCCATATAACGACCTTTCAGGAAAGGGCAAGAATAGGGAAAGAGATTGCAATTTTCAAAAGTTCTCGGCAAAAGTGACTAAGTAGTAGTAGGTTTTCGGCATTCTAAATTGGATCGGCTGTGGCAATTTTTGAACCCCCTTTTATATAATGAAAACTGAAGTTCTTATGACAAAAAAAGGTAAAATTTTGAACACTTCACGATGAAAATGATATCATAAAAGTAAGTTAACATACAAAAATGAACTCTACAAAATTTGGACCATCTCGGCCTACTTTTTGGACCCAACGCTATGCAAGTTACGATGAAAATTAACCCGTAATAGTAATTTGAGTAGTTCGGGCACAAGCATTCTAACGGAATGCAAGACTTCATTTGCAAATAGGTCTAATTTTTAACGTACAGTCCCATAATGCTATGTATATGTATGTATAAGAAGAGAGTATAATTTTTATGTTCTATGGCAAAAATAAGAATTGTGTTAAATAATGCAGTGTAGGGTATTTAATACTCGGCCTAGTCCGACTATAATGTTTTCACTTTGTGATTTTGTGCGATTGTGCGGTATTTTCACAACTCGGTTTATGCGATTAAATTTGGCGGTCTATAAATATGTATAGAGATAAAAGAAGACAAGAAGAATATACGCGACTCGTATGGAATTATGTGCATTTTAAAAATATCTTTCTGTTTAAAACACGTAAGAATATCACAATAGGTCGCGGTCGACCATTGCATGTCCTACATCATCGTACAGTTTTTCATATAACTACTTTTCAAAATGAGACGTTACATGGGAAATGATCGCAAATGTGCTCCAATCCGAAACATTTTCAAGACCGTTCATTTTTAGGCCGAAACAGGTGGGAGGGCGAAATTTCAACAAGATATCGCAAAAATTGTAGTTTGAACGTTGAACGCAAGAAAACAAGACGGGCAGACAAACAAGTTCAGAAAGTTCTTCTGAATAGATAGGCATAATAAAACTTTTTCTGAGTGTTGCATACATCCGCACAAACTTAATATACCCTTGTATCATAGATTGTGTATAAAAAACAATATATGTATATATGTATATATATATACAAAATATCTACAAAATTGCGACTTGTAAATTGAGTGCAAGAATACCTGACGGACGGACAAGCATAAATCGATTCAGATTCACTTTCTTAATCGATTGGTGTAATAAAATGTGGATCTATGCCAACTTTTTCTATGGGTTGCATACATCCGCACAAACTTAATATATCCTTGTACCACCACAAGTGATTTAGGGTATAACGAGAAATTAAGATTAAAAAAAAAATAAATCCGAATATTATTTATTTAGCTTGCGAAGCACTTTCTCGCTACGTCATCAAGCATTGAGATATTTTTTAAGATACGCTTCTCTTATGCGGTTCCTCTCAACCGCATAAATTAAATTTTCTCGAATTGTTGCGTTGAAGCTGCTCTAAATATTTTCTTTTTGCGATTTGTTTCCCGGAGGTTTAGGTATCCAACCCGTAGTAACAGATTTATCTGTATATCAGTTTAGATTTTATGGCTTTTATAACATCTAGAAATGCGCTACGAAGACTTCATTAGGTATAGAAATTTTTGATTAGCCTAAGAATCTTTGCCAACTTAGCCGTGTCGGTCTGTCTATAGTCTACTACTGCTGCAATTTCTTAAGATTACAAATAGTGTCAACGTCAACTGCAACGCCTACAATAAAAAAAAAAAAATCAAAGCTTTCTGTTTTTCCTATCTTTTGCCCGATTCGGGCGCATTCAAAATGTTTCCCAAGACGTATCGTAACTTGGTGCTTAATTAAATATTAAGTATTAAGTAAAATTGAAATTAAAATTTTTTATGTTTATCGAAAAGGTGTTATTTCACTCATTTTATTTATAACAACAACGCCCCCAATAATGACGACTTGCGCATGCATGTAAACAAAATTGAAAAAAACCCCCGATTTGTTCTACGAGCATTTTCAGTGCTTTACTTGCACATCAAAATTTTTTAAACTATATATCCAAAGAATTTCATCATAAATTTTATTTACACTCATCGCATCGAACGGTGAGGGATATAAAAAATTTGATCATTTCGTTTGTGACACTATGCAACACCTGCGCCAGAGATCACAAGAAGAGCATTATGAACGGGAGCATAAAACACGATCGCACGAACGATGTTCGTCTGCTTGTTTGTTGTTGTTGTTGTTGTCATACTTAAACGTGCTTCCTGCCGTTACGGTTTTAAAGGTCATTCCGATATTTACATCCTTGGCGGCCACTGGTTTCCGCATCCTAGATGTACGGAGACTTGTCTGTATTGGGATTTTTTACGTGCCGCCGCCTGGTTTGCTTCGAAAATATTTGGTCGTCTTTTTAAGAATTTGTAAACGATCTAATTGCCGTTTTAATCGAGCAAAGGACATAAATAATTTTTTTTCGTTCATTGCTCGGTTGGTGCGCCAGTCTTCAACGTTGTTGAAGCGAAATTGCGGGTTGGAACAACAACAAATTGGCGGATTCATAATGTAATAATTTTATGTAGTGTCAGCCATATGGTTATCGCCTAACAAAGAAAACTGGCTCATGTGTGACGTTGGGTGGCGCATTGTGCGAGAAGGATGAAAGGCAAAATGGAATGAAGTGACATAAGCCATATGGCTGTAAGTTAAATTGCATCAAAGAAAATTCACCAAAAATTTTAATGACGTCATGAATGTGTTGCGCATTTTAAGCCGTTTTTGCGGAACTAAAATATATTAGTAAGATGACTAGCGCATCAATAACTGATCAACTGGCAAAATAGTTCAGAATTATTAAATAATAAAGGATTTGTGCGAGGACATGGTAACGCATCCTATGGAATATTAATAAAGCTTAATTCTCGTACGTCGTATAGCCGGGACGACTGTCTGTGCATTTAATTTGTTTTTTTTTTTTCTTTTTTTTTTTTTGCATTAGAAAACATTTTTCCTGTAGCGCATTAAAAAACTGAACTTGCTTTTGAACGACCTGAAGTATTTCTATCCAGCAAAATACACAAAAAAACTTATGTAACTGTGTTCTGTGTTCTGTGTAATTGTATTCTTTGTTATTGTTAAGAAAACCGAATTAAGGTTTTGACAACTTGTTGCTCGGCAAATGCTCGGCATTAATTAATGCTATTTATAAAGAGGAGCAGAGAATAACGTTATTATGACTTTGTATTTATGACTAAGTGTGCGTAATTAATTAATTGGTCCTTCTTTAAAAACATATAGAAAATTTTTATACTTTCATACGGTTTACGGAGCATTAAAAAAGTCACCCTCATGTAATTTCTTACTAACTTGTCTGCGTTATGACGACGTTACCGCTTTATAAGCTTTTAATGGTTTTCTATAAATAACGGTACAGGCGTTGGCTGCATACATAACTGTGTAAATAATTACACAGTCGTGTTTACACAGAGGAACCAAGTTCGCGTTACTAGCAAATTTGTGGCCAACATTTGTGTCAATGTCAACATTATAACAAGTAAGAATGCTATAGTCGGACTAAGCTGACTATTAGCTATCCTACACCATTTCACTTCCATTAAATGATGCACCAAAAATTGAACGTTACTTTAATGTAAACCCCTATATTTTTGATGAAAGCCCTCCTATCGAAGGTTACTCAAACGTCAGCGTGACCTACATTTAGCCAATTTAATTGGCTAGCCAAAGATTTTTGTTTTCCAGATGCTTCCGTCATCACAAACCATCCACAAAGGTTTACTTTCACGGGAGCGCGGTCTAAAAAAGACATTTATATGAGCCAAAATTCCTACGGTAAACCAATTTCCATCATAAAACAGTAAAAATTAGTACATTTTGGCATATAAAGATTTATTTTTTATTAGAAACCTTGTATGGGTAGAGATCCAAAACTTTTTATGTCAATTTTATTATTACGAACGAATTCTCATCAAGAGGTATTAAAAATTAAGCTTCGTTAGGATAGAAGGATTCAATTTCTGTAGAGACGTTTATATGGTATGGGGTGCAGGAAATCATTGTTGCACGATCTTCGATGCGAAATTCTGAAAATTACAACAATTGTTTTCTTATAACGGTTTATTTCGATAAGTCGTATGTGGGGAGTGGTCGAAAAGTGCTCCGATTGGAAACATTTTTAAAAGGGTTCGTCCTTGGATCAAAACACGTTAGTATACCAAATATCATCAAAACGTGTTGAAAATTTCGTCAGGTTCTATTTTCTATATGTTGCAAAATGACAAAGGAGAAGACAAAAAATGTATAATTCCAGAGCGGAATTCAGAAGTACCGCTCACACTCTCATGGTTAACATATTTTTATTTTGAAATTCCTTGAAATGAACATAAAGCTCTAATAGAAGAGGACGATATCTGCAGACAAGACATTAGTTTTCCACTTCTCGGCAGAGTTTCATTCCATCGAGAAAGTCTTTTTTAGAATACTTAAGGAAAAAAATTCTTATAGAGATAATGCGGCTTCTTCCCCAAGCTCAAGAAAGTTCAAAGTATCTATTAAGTGAATAATTGTTTTAAGGCTCAATAAATTTAAAAATTATGTAATATTATTAAAAGCATTAATGTGTAATTCAAAAAAGATTTGAGAGTACCTCGGCTGAGTTGCCGCCGCCATTACTACATCATCTGTTTACACCTTTTCCATTATCCTCAAAATAATACTCTATATAGCACTTACTTCCCGTAAGAGAATATCAAAACTATGCCTATTTACCGTATACAAGCTTACATCCCATACGGCTCAATATGTAGAAGGTGTTCGAAAAACGGGTCAGTGCGGTCTGAATACAGTCCAGAAATCACAATTCCAAAGCAGTTTTCTCCATGAGGTACTAAAAGTTATGGTTTGTCATCAAAGCTTCCGTTTCGTAAGAGAGTTTATGTTCAGAGGGGATTTAAAAATAGTTTCGCTTCATTCCAAAGTGTCCGCTTTCATTTAATGTGATAAAATACTAATTTTTCACTGGGTTTTGGGAGGAGATATTACACTGTTTTCAGTTTCAACAAGTTTCGCCCTTGGATCAAGACACATCAGTATTTGTTAAGTGTTACCGAAATGTATTGAAATTTACGACCTCTATATTAAGCACAATAAATGCATTGATACATATATCAGATACATGTAAGAAAGGGCGTATAGACAAACAGTTTGAGATAAATTGTTTCAGAAAATGATACCAAAACGATTGATGTAAGGGAAGGCGGATCAATTTCAAGTCGTTTGGAAAATTCCCTACACCCGCACAAATTTAATATAACCTTACCACATGTACGATATGATTAGCTATTGCTGCATGATCATCGAGTATCGAAGCAATGTATTGAAAAGCTTAAATTTGCGTACTTCAAAACACTTCATCCATTTTAGACGACCATCTAATCTATTTCAACTTAGTTGTCTTCAGATTTGCTCTTTTTCATAACAATACACAATAAGCAATAATGGAAAACTAAATTTAATTATCTTTTTCGAATATCTTGCTTAAATTTTATATTATAGGAGAGACGGACAAATCGATGTATCGGAATTAATTTCCAATTTACATTAAGTAGTCCCGCTCACATCCACAGAGATTGCAAACCAGACAACGAAATTAGTATACATAGCAACTGCAACAACAATATTGCTTACACATATAAACGAAACCTTTCATGCAAAACATAACATAAAATAAGAAAACACACAATATCAATACTGTTATACAATAGAAGAAGAACAGAAAAAAAAAAAAAAAATATGTAAGTTATTCTTTTAATAGTTAACACCGGGTTGGCTTTTGTTGCTTCCATATTTGCTTTGCAGACCTACGGACACACATTCTTCATAGCTCGTAGTATTGCTTGGTTACAAGCAATCGCACTTGAAAGGCAAATTCAATCACATGAGTAAAAGATTATCGCAAAGTATCCTCGAATGCAGATTTGCGCTTTCCAAAGCTTGTGCTAATCCAAAGGAAACTGCCCACCGAGACAGACTATTTTCAAACGTACTTTTTAATTTCTGATTTAGCCTGGTTCGTCCGTGCACTAATGACCAAGGAACTTTCACTAAAATATCCCACTTAATCTTCTTACGACTTAAGAATTGAGCGGGAAAGCAGTTATTCCCACACGTACATAGAAAAATTTTTTTAAAATTATAAACTATAATTACGATCATTATAACCTTAAAAACTTCTAGCGCGATAATATCTTCGCTAAACGGTTCTTCTGTTTAGATTACGTATTGAGTTTACGTGGTCGACGTCATATCCGAGCATATTTACAATAATTTGAAAAAGAATGAAAAATCTTTGGTGTACATGATACAGTTATAGGTATTCTGTATATAATTTGCGTATATAAAGCACCTTAGATCAATTCGATCATTCCTTAAGGCCAACAGGATCGCCCTTTATGTGCTTCTGTGCGTTACAAGTATTTCATAGAGACTCACGGTGTATGCTTTGCCGGATATTAAATGTATACTGTTTGTCTGCCCATTCTCACGTTTACGGTCTGTTCCAAAAGAAATCTTAGTAAAATAGAAATCTGAAACCTTCTCATATGTATTGCTGGTTAATAAAAACAGATCATATTTGAAAATGCATCTGATTTACCTGCAATAGCCCCAAGCCCGGTATTAGACTTTCAAATTCATATAAAGATCTACTGAGCTCATTTAAAATTTCAATGTAAAGTCGTTCTAATCCACACGGCCCACTAACACGGGTTAATCTATTAAAACACTTTTCAATGCTTATGTCCTTGCTGGAAACAATGGATGTTCAAAGTTTTCGTACAAAGACTAATATTCATACTTGCTTCCCCTTTGTCTAGTGATATGCTGTAGATGGTTGCCGCTGTTCCACTACATTTGTTTTTTTTTTTTTTTTGCGATAATATTACCTCATGTAGAAATACTGTACGCCATTGAAATGCTTGCCTTCAAAGTCCTGCCATTGCATTTTCTAGGTTATTTATGATAATTAAATGTCATGGAGCTATTGCAACATCCTTCTGTTTGCCGAAAAATTAGATTTGCCATATAATTCAATAACGTTTACTGTTAACAACATACACAAAAAGGCCTTTGTTAGAGAATTTTTTTTATAATTTTTGTGTTTGTATTGCATTCGCATGAAACTTCTTCCATATAAGAGTGCTTTGCTATGGTTGCTATTGGATTTAAAAAAATTGGTGGAGAAAAATACATAATTAACATACCTTCTAAAACAGAAGGTTTATCAACGCCTGTTAGTGAGCTTCCTCCATCACTGCTGCCACCTCCCTTACTCGTCTGATCCATTGGCTTGGTATTGTTCCGTTGGGTCCGTTTCCACTTCTCCACTTTGGTGAAATAGAAACGTTTTAAGGTATTTGAATTAATGACACTACAATTTTTTATAGAATTTGGGCGTCAACTGCACTCTTCACAACACAAATCTCAGTATTTCACAATTTTAATATTTTTGTTTTTTTTTTTATCGCTTTGGTTGTTTAGTTATTAAATTTACAAACAGAAAAATTTAGTGCAAAGTTAAATGCGTTGTTAACACGTATCAATTTCTTTAATTTCAATATTGCCTCTTACTTTGGCGGTGTTATCAAATAGTTAAATTAAACCTTTTTCTTTTTTCGTACTAAGCGCTTTGTTTTTTGTATTTTACTTTTTTTATACTTTTATTTTATTTTAAAGGAGGCCTAGGAAATCACTTTGCTCATTTTCCATAAGAAGATATTCGCCGCTTCAAGTACATTATTCAACTAATTTTATTGAGTAAAATTAAATCTTTCTCCAAACAGCTTCTCGAACCTTTACCAGCTGCTTTAATTAATAGATAACGATATGTTGTTGTTTGCAAACAAAAACAAAATATTGTTTTGTTTACGGCAAACTTTTCATATTTAATTTTTTTTTGTGCAACCACTTTTGTCGATTTGAAATTATTTAATCTGAGCGCTAAATTATAGCGAAGCAATGACTTTTAAAGTAATCCGCTGCATATAAGAAATGAATTCATTAAATTACGCAAAAACCTTTTCCTTTTTTTTTGACAAAATGCCATAGTTGCCATATTTTTGCAAAATTACACATTAAATCGAAAGTGTCATTGCCAACAGTAAAATTGTTAGTTACATTGGTTCGTGCAGAAGTTAAGAAAGACAGAGTCAATACAATTTTTAACTATTTAATGAAGCCAATTGCAGATGTCATTATCATACATTCTCTCCGGCAGTAAAGACGATGGTTATTATTATATAACGCTCTCAATATCGTTCTCGCTGCTATCGTTGATTCTAAATTAATAAAAATTAAAAAAGAAGAAGAGCTGCGATATTCTTAAATTTTGGTTGTGTAGAATTCTTAAATTTCATCGAATGATGGAAATGATGAAGAAAAGGTGTTTCATAAAATCTAGTAGATGTTCTTAATGCATTTGCTGGTATCAAAGTGCTCCATGCTTTTGTAATGGGTATAAAAAGGTCAGATTTCATCTAATTTGTTTTTATACCGTTTACTGAAGGAAGAGGGGGGCCACGCTTATTTAATCTTCTAATGTTTCATGATTTCACACGCAGGAGCAAGCTTGAAAAACTCCATAAGACATATAGACTTTGGTCAGTTTCAAATTCTGAATGCATTTAAGCATGTCCATCTGTCCGCCTCGAAATTGTGTACAGCCTGTGGTATAAATTCTCCCGTTCGCAAAAATGAAGATATTGCTAACACCCTTGCAAAAGAATCTGAAAATGAGCCAGACTTTTCAAAGAAATAAAATATGTCCATACGCCTATGTAACAAAAACAGATAACACTCTAGTTTTCCGTTGTTTTGCCTTGTTAGTCGTAAGGTACAACACATACCCCATATAAAGTTCCATTTTTATTCTGAAAATAGAAAATATCAGTCGCGTCTACCCATTTTTATAGAGTATAAAAATGTAGTTTTCTTTTTTCCTTTAGGATCATGGTGATGGGTAGAAAAAATTCGGGCACAACCGAATGTAATTTTCTTACAGGTTATACTTAATTCTTGTTTTTTATCTTATAAATTGCTGAACAAGTCCATCCTCTTTAACAATTCAATTTAAAATAATTTATAATTTACTTTAAAATAAGTAGCAGTGATTCTAAAGGTTATCTTGTTTGTTAATCTTATTTATTATTTATTTTCACTCATTATTTTATATATTTTTCCATAAATTTTTTATGAAATTCACTGCGCAAGGAATCATTGATAAAAAGTGATTTCTTTTCTGGTTCAGTACGAGCGCAATTCTTAAATACTACGTCATCATCCCAACGCCGCTTTACTTTGAGGTCTACATTTGGCACCTTGGCACTGGCAGCATTAGCTGCTCCAGATGCATAGTTTATTAAAGGATTACCAGATAAGATGTTTTCCATGCGTATTCGTTCTTCTTCTTGTTTTCTTTCTTGTTCTTTGCGTGCGTTTTCCTGCATTCGTTCCTGTTTAATTTTATGCAACTCCGCTATTAATGCAGCATCATCATCTTCGTCAGAATCGGCATCACTGTCTGAAGTATCATTCTCGACGGGATCATCAGCATCTAAATTAACAGGAGTTTGGTCAAGCTTAGGTCTTTTGCTAGCGCTGCTGCCAGAATTATTCGCTTCAATGGCTTTACGCACTATAGAGGGTAGATTTTTGTTAGGACGCGCTTCACGTTCGCGTTCTTCCAATTCTTTGCGAAAATCACGGTTGCGTAGTTCGTCGGCAGTGCCTTGACCGGATTCCCTAAATATAAAGGTAAAATAGATATAAATTGTAAAATTCAATTACTCACACAAATCGATTTACCTGTATTTTAATTTCGTGTGGCCTGGTAAATCACGGCTAGAAAATTGTTTACTCAAAGCGCTCAAATCCTTTTCACCTCTTCCGCTACCACCACGCGCTGGATCAAATGTTGGCCTTGCAGCAGTAGTCATCTTCGTTTATACGCTTTAATTTACACTTTTTTTTCCTCAAAATTTTAATTTTTGTGAATATTTTTACTTATTTATTGCAATCAAATGATTACTATTTGTTCTGCTTTTGTTTTTTAACCAAAACAGCTGTTTTAGTTTTCAGAACCCTTTGGGAAGGAAATTGAACTTATATATAAAGCGTTGCAAAATTCGGTAACGTTTCTCAAAAATGATGAATTAAAAAAACAATTAGCTTCAAATGCAAATTTTATTTAATGCATTTTATTTAATGCATAAAATGAGCTAAAGAATTTTTAGTGGAAGATGTACATCATTCCGCCTGTTTTGTGTGAGCAAATGTAGTAATCTTTCTTCAATTGTAATTTTTTATTTTGTTCCATTCCATTATTGCACTTTATGAAATATCCTTCTTACTACATAATGAAAAATTAAAATGTTTATAGATGTGTCCCTTTCTAACACATTTATGTAAAGTATCGTCGATAAGAGAAATTGAAAATAAGTATCGAAAAGGCGAAGTAGCGCTTCATTTAATTTAAGTTAGATATATATGTTTATTTATATATTTTGTATTTATTTCAAATGTTATGAGTAACTTGATTCTAAAGATTCTAAATTACGAAAACGTTATTAACGGCATATTGCTTTCATTTATATTACAATTCAAAGTCGTGGGAATAGACAGAGAGAGAGAGAGAGAGAGAAATTTTAACAATCATTGTCTAAAAACAAAAAAAAAAAAACGCGGGAGTAATGAAAGATGTTGTAAAGTCGAAATCTTAGTTTATTTCTTTGGTCTAAAAAAATTACAACAATAATATGTCCTTTTTTCCATTTTATAAGCGCAAAGTTTTGCAAAATTTCCATAAGGCTAAGAATATGAAACAAAAACAATGAAAAAAAGAAAATTTGAATTATTTGTTAAAACTTAAGAAAAATGAAGAAAAAAAGAACAAATGCGATGACTTGGCAGTTAATTCTAGCGATCTCATTTTTAAAATCAGGCTGAATTTTTTTACAGTTCTGATTAATTACTTCTTTCTTGTTACTACTTATTTTGATGAAGGATCCTTGATCTTCGTCGGCATCAACGATTCCTTATCACTCTCCCTAGTTAACGCGCACAAAATCTGTTCATTAGCATCATCAAAAATATCAAAATATTGATGAATTCCCTTCTTTTTCTTCCAAGTTATGGCTTCGACTTGGTAGAGATTTGGGTGCGAATTAAAATTTCTTCGTGTGAAATTCGAAAACATCAACTAAATCGAATTCACAAGTGGCTAAATAGTGAAAAAAAGTTGATTTATAATATAAATCACACGTAGTACGTAAGTATATTGACTTTTAAATTTGTTACTAAACACTTGTGCAAAGAATAATTTGAGAACTGTGGCACAATGTACCATAAGCTTGTGTTGTATACTAACCTAACAGATTCCACTCAAGTAGCGAAATTATATTAATTTTATCTTTTTTTTTCAACTACTACAAGATCGTAGGTGGATCAGCCATATTTTCAATGCGCACAAGAATTCATCAGATTTTACATATCTATATAAATGCTTGGTTATCTGGAAGCTTCCAATCACAAATGAATTGATGATCTCACACTAATTGGGAGTATATATGTTCGAAAGAGACTTTTGACGTTTATTTTTTGATTCTACGCACGGAATAGAAATATCCGTATATTCTTATGTAAAAATGCATTTTGAGTTGCACCGCAAGACACTATAAAATTAAAATGTTAAAAAACCTTAAATCAGGGCTCAACAATTTCCTAAATACAATTCGAAAATAGTTGACATGGGCGACGATATGTGAAGTGCATAAAAGAATTGATTTCAAAACACTCAGCTATGATCGCTAACAGACGGAGGAGAACGAACTTGAAGTATAAATAGTTTTATGCTATGCGTAAACATTATCTAAAGATCAGTAAATAAATAAAGCTATACGAAAGAAGGCTTTTATACATTAAAGTAGATGGACGAAGTCTATATGTGCGCAGGAAGAACGCATGCAGGATGGCCTAATTTTCATTTATTGCTTTTCACATTGAGCAACTGGCAATTTCAAGCACTGTTAAGGTCGCAGGTTCGAAATCTAATTGCGTTGCATTAAAAATTGTTGTTTTTTTTCCGTTTTTTTAATGGTTTTGAGTAAAGAATTATTGTAAGTCATAGGAATCGTTAGTTGTTGAAGTTGCTTTTGTTTTTTTAATTAATGGAATGCTCTTTTCATCTTCTTCTTTCACTTTAAAAGCAGTAAGAGAATTTGATTAACGACGATCGGATACCGTGTTGTCTAGTGGTTAAGACGTCTGGCAAATGCCTTGAAGATCCAGGTTCGATTCCTGGCGCGGTAGACCGAACATATCTTATTTGAATCCTAATTGTATTTAATTGCGTATCGTCGCCAACTGAGTAATTTGGTGCGAGCTCGTCGTTGCGGTGGCAACTTTTTATTGGAAATCTCAAACTTAAATCGCTTCACTGATACAATAATGCCGCTGGTCTTTATATTATATATATTATATATATTATATATAATATATAATATTATATATAATAATATAATAATAATATATAATATTATATATATAAATAAATAATATATATATATTATATATAATAATAAATTGGTCGTTTACTCATTTGAAAATTGGGTTCGATCGTCACAAACTACTTAGTTCTGAATAAAAGACACATTTTTTTTTTTACTTAAATAATCCCGCGTGCAAAAGAAGCTCCTGTCAGCCGGTGTTGTTAATCGAAACCTTGAAGATTTCCAAACAAACAATATAGTCAATCTTGTCTTTGATAAATTAAAAATTCTTATACCGTACACTGTATATGGTACGGAGCATGTTAAGTTAGTGCGTATTTATGTAACAATCAGAAGAAAGGATTAAGATAGATCCGCTTTTTATTATCCGCATCGGACCAAAACCATTCTCTGGGTCAATCTAAGTTTGTCTGCCCGTCTGTCCGTCCGTCCGATGTCTATTCATGTATTCTTGCCTTCAATCTGGAGATCGTAATTTTTAAGATATATTGATGAAATTTGGCGTTTAGTCCGACTGAAAATGATTCGGACCGGACCACTTTTTCGAACACTTCGCGTACAGCGGCTTATTTTGAAAAGTCTGCCGATAAGCCTTTGAAAGCATGCAAAAGCTTGACAACCGATAATAATGAAAAAATGCAGTTCAATTTTCGAATCATACGAAGATATTAGGATTGAAAGCTAATTTATATACGAGATAGACAAAGCGCACGTACTTGGGAGAGTTGCTTTAATATAATTCAAATAATCGGATATTGATGAGGTCACTTAGATATTTATAAAGGACTTTAAACGGTTTGACAAGTTTGTAATTTTTAGTTAACTGCAACCTGACTAAATAAAATTCCTCGAGTAGTGGTGACATTAAGGGAATAAGAAGAACAAGTTTACGTTTCTCAATTGACGCTTAGGGCTAAGAAGAGCAATCTACTTTCAAAAGGAAGGAGAGACACAAGCGTGTCCCAACCTAAATTCCTAAGAGCAGAAATTACTTTTGAACGAGTTCTGTTGAATTTACATAGCATCTATAGGGAGGCAGCCATACAACGGCGGCCTATTCGCATATTGGTCGTGAAGCTCTTCAAACCGGCGTTTAATAGAATCAAGCGCTGACTTAGCCTTATTTAAAGAGAGGTCAATGTGTAGATAAAAGCTCAGTAGTTGATCGAATAAAATTCCTCCAAGAACGATTTTTCAATATATAACGATCGATGAAGTAAGTCGTAGTGAATAAAGTCCTCACGATGGGCCACGATGCTCCATACATTCAGTAAATTGATTTTCGCTATATCTTTCAATTCAATCTTTCACGGATTAAAAAAATTATAAAAAAAAAATAGAAAAAAAAATCGTGAGTAGCAATAATAAAGAAAAAAACGTTAGAATATCGACCCAAATCGGTTCTGAATTTAACGATGTTTATGGCATAAGGCCACTGTAAGTTTCTCTAAAAATCAATTTTCTTTTTTAATAGCTTAAGTAATCGCTTAAACAGTCAAGGATGACGTAAAAAGACAATTGCAGACGTGATAAAATTTTATTGACTTTTTCAAAAACATAATTGTATGGCAATAGACGGGCACTTGAAACTTTTGTTGTTGCACCCACAAACTCCACAAGGACCAATAGACATCAATAAAAAATAAACAAATAAACCAGCAATAATAAGCTAATGCTTTATGGCAAATGTGTAAATATTTATTTTTAATATTTATTTTTAGCTAGGATAAGCATATTCTTAAGTATCAATCTTACCCTTAGTAATATATAGCATATATAACCGCCACAATTTATCGATGAAATTATCACTTGTTTTTCGAGTCCTTGTGCTATCCAATTTTTATGCTTTATTTAGTTTAATGATCACGATTTAGCGCATCGATGACCCACTTTCTGATTCTTAAACTATAAATCGGATTATATCTTAAACTGCCCTTTAGCTCAAACTTATTACAATACATTTTCAATGAGTTTTTCTTGAAACACAATTTTTGGAACCTGCACGCTGCGTAATTTGGACAATTTTAAATTTTTTTTACAACATCATCTCTTAATAAACAAGTGAAAACATTATAGTGGGCCACGGTCCACCCTTATATACCCTACACCACTTTACAGTTATTTATACAACGATTTTTTAAAATAAGGCGTTCTATAAAAGGTAGTCGAAAAGGTGGGTCAATAGCGTGTGTTCATGAATGTAACGATTCCGATGTAACATGCCAATGTAACAAATTTCATCAAAATACCTTAAAAATTGCGATTTACAAGTCGAACACAAGGCGGACAGGTGGACAGACTAGCTTAGAATCACTTTCTAAATCGATCTGCATAATAAAAGGTAAATCTAGCTCAAGTCCTTCGGATTGTTGCATACATATTTTTCTCACAAGTTGAACTTTTTAATTCAAATTCTCGCCGATCAGAGAAAGAGTAATGTTTCAAAAAAATCCTGATGATGATTAAATATTGAGACCGCTTACACTGTTTGCACTACAGAACCCCTTATATTAATAATTGTTCACAAGAATGGTTTCGGTGTTGCCATTTTTCAATATTTTTTCTAATACTTAAGTATGTGCTTAATAACCCCGTTAGATCTTATCATTCCGTTACGTTTCCTTTTATGCAAAAAAAAATGTGAAAAAATGCCTTCTTTCAGCCTGTACAGTGGTCTTATCTCATAAGTTATTGGAGGACAAAAGGACAGACTTAAATAAAAATACAAATATGCCTTTCCGCCGAGCCGCCAAACATTGCGATTAATAAGTCAATTGTCGCGGGTTCAAATCTCAAGTGCCTTAGAGCTATCAATTCAGGTAAACTTATGATCCAAGTTATCCGGCAGTCTTTAAGTCCATACTTTGTAAGTTTATTTACACAATATATAGACAATAAATAAATAAATCAAAATATGCCGTTAGATGTTAAAATAAAAGAAAAAATTATTGAATTAATTACTTTTTTTTATTTACATAAGCGAGCCTAGAGAAGAACGAATTCAGTTGGCTTTAAAAATGAATTTGACCCTTAAGGGAAAGCAAAAATGTTTGTTTTTATTTACATAAGCGAGCCTAGAGAAGAACGAATTCAGTTGGCTTTAAAAATGAATTTGACCCTTAAGGAAAAGCAAAAATGTTTGTTTTTATTTACATAAGCGAGCCTAGAGAAGAACGAATTCAGTTGACTTTAA
>KK502451.1:150400-180538 GCA_000688735.1 Glossina austeni
ATATATATATATATATATATATATATATATATATATATATATATATATATATAGATTCTTGTATATATATACACACACACACACACACACATTCATGCATATTTACACATCTACTATGTGTACAAAACAAACGTTCATATGCAAACTTTTTTTATTTATTTTTTTTATTTTTTTGCTCTTTTGGTGAAGGAGAAGAAAAATTGATTGACTGCATGTCTTAACACATCCTTATGTTCTGAATCTTTCTCTTGCCGTTCTTATTGTTGTTGCTGTTGTCTGCTTTTGCTTTTACGCTGATAGCCATGAAAATCTCTGACTTATGAACTTATGTCCGATAAAACCAAATACGTCTGCCTACCACCGCCAACATTTGCTTATTTAACTAAGTCGACTAGTTCACGATGATGTTTCTGACTGGGCCTCCGTTCCATTGTCTGAGCGCAGGCGTACAAATTTTTAACCAAAGTGTGAAACCGCAAAAAACTTCAGTAGCAACACAAATATTTCATGATATTGACGCAACAAAGTGTATAAATTTATACGGTTTTGAAAACGTTATGCAACTGGTTTGCAATAATTTAGAAATGAAGAGAGCCACATAGAGTAGAACAACAATATATTATCTATCTCTTTCTCTCTCTCTCTCTCTTTCTTTCTTTCTTTTTTCTTCTATATTCTCTCTCTCTCTCTCTCTCTATCTGCCTTTCTCTCTCTGCTTCACCCACTTACCGCATCGTGGCACTCTAACTGATCATCCTTTCTTGCCAATATTATGGTGATGGATTTCATGGCGTTTCGGTGAAGAAATGATTTATTTTATTTATTTGTTTTGTTTTGTTTTATGTGTCTTTGGTTGTTTTTGTTTTTTTCTCAATATTGCCAGGAAATCGATCAATTTTACGCTAATTCGCATTGAAATGCAAATCAAATAAAATCGACTTGAACCGTCTTAAGCCTTATTTGCTCGTCTCGAAGACAAGTTCAATTTCAATTCAATGCTAACAGCAGCAGCAGCAATCATTACGTATAGTGTTCATCTCTAAACGCCATGCATTTGCTATGATCGCATCGTTCGTCACTACTCGCTCAGTGGCCTTAGCACCACTAGTTGTGTTTTGTGAAATTCCTTTCAATTTTTGCAGGCGCATGCATACATTTACACAATCACCTGTCCAATGCGCTTGCAAATACAAAGAAAGAAAATTGTTGTTTACTAACTGACTGCATATATACATATATATATATGTCCATCTGATCGACCGAGTGTTTCAAGAAAGCCAAATGAGTTTTTTGTCCCCTCTGCATCTCTAGAAGATTACGCGAAATGATTTGTACCTGATTTGTAGAACACACAGTTGATTAACTTTTGTGTGTCTCGATCGCGTCTCTTCTAAATACGTGAGTGTTCATTGATGATAGCATTACCGGCACAACAATATCAAAATCAACAGACAAAACACCGCCACAATGCTTTACGTACACTATTAGCGTTCGTTTGTTGCGTTCGGGAACAGTGCAATTGTTTGCTTGCATTTTGTTTTCTGTTTTCTGTTTTTTTTTCTTTTTCATATTTACTATGTGTGAGAAGGGTAGCATGTTAAGTTTGGCATTCCATTTGTAATAGGTGGACAGTCACAAATGTTCAGATAAAAATTTGAAGTTTCCATCCAAGATATTCTCGATTTGATTTCATTGTCACTTTCACTTTCACTTTCACTTTCACTTCCTTTCATTATAAAAATCCTTAAAATATCCTGAAAGTCATTAGGATTAGTTTGAAAATACTTTACTGCGTTCACTTTCACAGCTCGGAGCGAGAAACGAGAAACTTTAACTTGACACAAACATTCGTCAGAGTCGCGTAAGTATTGGATGTAATCGGTCTAAGATCCACGCCCATCTGTTTTCTTTGTAATGTAAAAACGATGCACTTTGAAGATTCGTTCTAAAACGAATTGTCGTCTGCTTAGTTGATCTTTTTTATTTATTTATTTATTTATTTACTTTTTTTTTTTTCTTATTATCTCCTTTTGAACTTAATTTTCGGAAGTTAATTTTTTTTTTTTTTTTTTTTTAATATCTCAAGAGTCAAGGAATGAATAAAATTGAAAACGAGATCGTTCCTCTAATTTAAGTTATTTTTATTCATTTGTACGCTCGCATAAATATGTTATGACGATGTACGCCAATGTTTTCTTTCTTACCCATACTTTATGTGTGTACGTTACGTAGGCATATAACAGCCACCGCCATGTGTTACGGTTATAGGCAGTCTTACGTACGTACGTCTACGGCGTTTCATGCGAGACGAGTGATGTGCACGCATTCGTTTTATCATTCGCTTTAAATAATCATATGTTTGCACACGTGGTCAAGTAAAAAGGAGTTAAAAAGGACAAGAGTTCAAAGAAGAAGAGAAAGCGCGAAGCCGTAGATTCAAATTTGAGCTTTAAATGTTCTTTATGTCATTTTGCCGTTTCAAGGAATATGTAAGCAACGAAGAGTTGTCAAAGTGTGAGAAGCGCTTGCTTAAGAAAGCGCTACGCATTCATAATTAAATAATTCTGACGCTATCTCCAACAATTTAATTTGCTTTTTTTTTCATTTTAGGATTTGCGTTTCTTATAACAACCTCGTGACGTCTTCATCCTCACCGTTGCACTTAGTCGACTATGCTTTCTTTTTATCTGGAACATACGGGACTACGTGCATACTAAGAGCTTTGTGACGTAAATATCTTCATATTCCTTAATGAAGGATGCAGCGTTGTTTTCGTAGAGCCCAGGAAGACACATCAGGAAGACTGTACGAAGTTTAAACATTTCATTAAACATTTCCATCTATTGGTAAATATTTTCTAGATTTGCCACAAATCCATAGATCATCGATCTAAAATCTAAATCTAAAATCGATTATCTCGAAATATCAATTCCATACGATATTCTGAGCAATGATTTTGAAATTTCCTCTCCAATGCAGATAACAGAGCTTCAAACATAATTTCAGGATTTAAGAGGTCTATGACAGATAATTGAATCGATTTGACATAGAAAAAATGCATTATAATTAAAGTAACGCCGTCCAATTTCTATCTGCTTATTCCGCTCTGAAATGAGACGAGCTCAACCCACTAATCGAAGACCTAGTGGAGTAGGTACAGGTAGGGTAATAGATAGGGTGTCTTCAGCCAAAAATGTCCAGGTACGATGATGTGAGATATTCGTGCCGCATTCGAAAAGGGCGGCTTGGCTTTCTAATGCACTCATCTTCGCATGGGATGCGAAGTACGTAAGAATCGCGATTACCAAAGTCAGTGTTCTCGGGTTCAAGTCTCTGAGCGACAAAGCGTCCTTGCTCGTAGTTGTAGTCAGTGCCGTTAAAGACATAACAGTAGCCGCCTGGACTGCGTTCACTCCCTCTGACCTTCTCTTTCCTCACTTATTTCTGATCTGATCCTCTGAGTGATCAAAAAAAAAAAAACGGAAAAACAAGTAAGAAAATTATATTCGGCAGTGAACGAATCGTTTATACCCATCCGCGTTGTCCTAAAAAAGACAAAAAAAAGCAAAGGAAAAACTGAAAAACTTCTCTCATCATACTCTACAATATTGGGTGGGCATGGCTGCCCACTATTTTTCTAGAATAAAAGTGGAAAAGTGGAATTTTGTCTATCTTCTATAGTTTATGAGTAACGAGCAAAGAACTCGAAGAGCATAAGTGCTCTCAATTTTTGATTGCATAGGCGGTGTGGGCGTTGTAGGTGTGTCCTTTGACCAGTTTAAGTCATTTTCAAAATCTCTTTACAAGCACGCAGGCGAAGGGTGGAATGCGATGGGCAGACGGAGAGACAGACGAAAGGCTGAGGCGCATTACAATTTCGGCACTGGTCAAGACTGTGTGTATGGGGTTTTTCAAGCCTCCTTCTAGTTCATACAAATTGTGACAAAAAAAATTCACATTCGCTGCAGAGCACTAAAGGATTCACATCTGCATATATTTATCTGCTATAGTTTGTTTCTATTTGGTTTTCAGTTTACGTCATACTAGAGACGTGTCCTTCCACCGATTTGGCTCATTTTCGATACTGACCTGCTTGCAAAAACTTCCAATGTTTCCATTTTTGCGATCAGTAGCATGCTTGCGATCACACAGTACACAGCCAGCCAGATGAAGCGGACGGATGTGCTTAGATCGATTAGGAATTATCTGCTCTATGGGATCTCTGAAGCCGTCTTTTGGGTTTGGGAAGTGTTTCGACATTATCAGCATACGCTCCGATCCTTCGATAGTAGCAGTAAAAAGGCTAACTTCCTAAGTTCCGAAAAGTTTCGGACATTGAACAAAGTCTACGGTTTGGTAAATAATAATGAAAGTTGGTACGAAATTCCAGTGTACACAAGTATGTGATGAATGAAAGAAACGAATGATTACGACTCTTATATATATATATATAAATATTTAAAGTAATGTGTGTGCGTATTTTGCTAGAGGTTGAAGTAGATTTTTTTACAACAAATTGACTTCGCTACCGATTGTGGCCAAAAGTGACAAATCACTTTATACTGTAGAAAAAGTATACGTATACACACACACGCATTCACTTACAAATACAAACTAATGGATATGTGAATAGCAACGGAAACACCAACCACCAAATAATAACCACGAACACATGTTTCTGGCTGATGCCAAAAATAAAAACGAAAAATGAAAATATTTATGAACATGTTAACAATGTGAACGAACAATGTAACGAACGAAAAAGAGCGACAACGACAACGACAACGACAACTACAACGAGTCAGAAGTCAGAAGAAATTGTGTATGATATCCTAGTAGAGGAGCTGGTGCATGCATTCGAACGTTGTCACAGAACTTATAACATTTAATAAATGCATGGATTTTCATTAAAATTGTAATACGACCTTCAACACTATGTTTACTGTGTAGCCGGCAAACTGTTTCATGCTTACGTCCATGCACGTACGACATAGGACGCATCTCATAATATGTAATACCATTTACTACATAATTTAGTTAACCATACCGTTGGATGCAGAAGTAGACAATGTTTTTATACCGGCTTGGGTCAAAGTGCAACACCCGGTAATGCGATGCTGATGCTGATGCTGGTGCTGATGCTGATGATGATGCTTTTGTTATTCTTCTTCGTGTTGATGTTGTTGTTGTTGTTGTTGTTGTTGTTAAAAAATGCAACCGGAAATGCATTGCAATGAATTTTTGTGTTTTATTTTTCCACAGTTTTCTCTCCTATGGCCAGCAAGTGTTGCACAATTCTTCCAATACAGATTATCACACACTACAAACACATATACATTTGAAATTTTCAGAAAAAATAAAAAAAATAAAAAAAAATTAAAAAAAAAAAAACAAAATATATATAAATTTTGTCTAGCAACTCCGCATGTGACACGCCTGCACTTGACATATTTACTTGTCCTGGCAAACTTGTAAATTGCCTCTCTTTCATAGCCTGGCCAGTGAGTGCTCTCGGTATATGTGCTTAAAGGGCTCAAGGGATAAGGTAAGCGGCAAAAGGGAAATGCATATGGTTTCCGGTTTGACCGAATGGCATATTTTATTTTTTTAGAAAGAAACTTAAAATATATATATATATAAATATATAAATATTTTGCAATACTTTAAATGTAGAAAATACATTTGTTGCCAGACATGCATGCACATGCATACAAAAATTATTTTATGCTTAAACTCTATTGAAATTTAATATCTCTATTAGAGCAACCATTCATAGTCTATAACAGCGTGCATAGAGTGTGCATGGTCTATGAGCTTCATGCAGCTTAGCTTTACTTAGCTTGTGTTTACATGCGGCTTAGTTGACTGGGTAATTAACTTCAGCCGGTGGTCACACATTATACGCCCAGATGAATATATTTGCTACCGGGTATCTATACTGCTTTAGTCGTCTATTTGTTCCTAGTTTTCCTTTTTTTTTTTTCCTTTTTATTTATTTATTTTCTCCCGTCTTCCTTAACTATACATCCATACATACATATATATATATATATATATATATATATATAGATTTTTTTCTATTTTGTTATATGTGTATGTTAGCCTATACGGTTGTGTATTCGTTTCGTTCTTTACAATAAGTCTTGTAAGCGCAAGCAACATGTTGTACGCCTTTGACACTGAATTGTTCATAAATTCTTATTGAAGGGCTATGAAAGTTAATGGTCTTGTCGTTAATAATGTCCCGCCTTTGTACGTTGGTAAACATTTTAAAATTTTTATGCATTTCGTAGGAGCAGCTCGAAACAATCTTACAAATTTACCCATACATATAAATTTTTCATTTCTTCATGCTTTTGAATAAATTCTCTTTCTTGAATTTCATAATCAATAAAAAATTTTTCAACAAAATTTTATTTCTATAGATCTAAGAAACCCTGAATAGAAAGACTTTTTGCTTCGTGCAAATTTCAGAAATTTCGAACAAAAAATTTAAGAAAAATTTCTTTCACAAAAATTCTTTTTTTTTTTTTTTTCTCTTAAGTTCGCTAGAAATTTTTTTGTGAAAAACTTTTAGAAATTTTTCCATTTACACTCTACACCGGTTGTTTTAATTCAGTGCTAGTATATTAAGTTAAGTATAGATGTTTGTAATTGATACAAGGACTCGAGATGCGCTCACTTTTTATTATATCGATCTAAGCTTGCCTGTCCGTCTGTCCATTTTGTTTTCTTGTGTTCAACCTGTAGACCGTATGTTTGGAATGTTGTTGTTGTTGGTATCTTGTTGCAATTCATTACGGGAGCAATGCTATTGAAAATGGTTCGGATCGGATATGTTTTCACTTTTTCGACCACTTCCCAGATAACAACTTACTGTTATATGAATAACAAGTGTATTAGGCCAATGGTGGGACGTGACTATAGTGCTTTTATTTGTTTCCCTTTTTTTCCTTTTTCACGCATCCCTGGCAATATTTATTTCTTCCCTACTTATAGAGACTTGTGAAGAACGTTAACAATGAGATTTACAGGAATCTCTAAAATTCCTGCTAAAAATACAAGAAATTGAAGAAAAAAAATTATTAACGCAAAATAGTTGGTTTTTTTAGAAAAGGTTTGTTTTCATGGATATCTTTAAAGCATCTCTTGAGGCACAGTAGGAGTTATCGCTCTAGACTTAATGCTAAGGAGATATGTGTAGCAGCCTTTGGTAGGTCCTTAATCAAAACGAATTTCTGCATCGACTAAATAATCGAGATAACCGATCCGTTTTGGTTCATGTACTGTGGGAATTTTCAAACTCATAAACGAATTTCGAAAAATTATCTTTCGAAAAAAAGTGTAATAGAAAAACTGAAAAAAAAAAAACAAAGAAAACATTATAGTTAGACAAGGCCGATCAATAAATACCCTACACATTCTGTCTGCAAATTCTTCATTTATTTTCGAGCTAAAAGACCAAGACTCATACTTTGTTTTCATGCAAAGTCATGCCTTTCATCTTTCAGTCCTTGTATGAGCCGCGAATCAAAGCGTAAGTTGTCGTGATTTAAATTTAGTAAAATTAGTTATCATGCCAAACGTCTTACTATTCTTCAAGTATTTTTGCTTACAATACATTTGCTATACATAGCCATTTATATAATTATATCCTATTCGACATGCGGTAAATTTATTAGGTACCTGCATGTATTTTGATCAGTTTTTCACTTGAAAAAGTACTTTGTTGAGAAAAATTTCCCATTATTTTCGACCCTTTTTTACCATCGTTCGTATGGGAACGTATGGCCAAGCATTGCACCTGTTAACCGCTCATTGCTGATCTTTTTTGCAACAATACATCGTTCAATTTGTTCAACTGAGATTGATAGACGCCCGTCAGACGGCATCCGGCTCTAGAAGCCCGTAATACATTAAACCTTGCTCATCTCACCCTATCCACGTAAGTGGCATGAATGTGCCGCTTCTGTGTCGGTGTGGATGCTTCTCCCTGATTGTGTGAACTTTTGCAACATTCAGACGAACTGGGATAAGTGCAGGCAGCCTCCAATCACTCAGCTTAGTTGCAACATTAATCACTTTGAAATTAATTTCAATCGATATAAGTCTGCCCTGTCTGTCTGTTATCTATCCATGTACATCCCTGTGCATTTCTGTTATCTGTCCATGTACATCCCTGTACATTTCAATTCAATCTATAGGACGCAAGTTTATGAGATATTTTGATGAAGTCTTGACCAATGAGCACATTTCTCTTCACATGAGTCCCTATTTTGCACAATGCATTATATGAAAAATCATTCCGGATTTTTTATTATTCTCAAATTCCATTCCATTCCCAGTTCCATTCGCTTCCACATGAACGCTTTTTCCAAGAATGATCCTTTCTACGGAATCTTTTTCTATATATTATTGTGAAAATTGATCCACAGGGTTGTAATTTAATTTGACATTTAAGCTTATTGCTGTAAATTTGATGCACTTATCCGACAATTTAACCGTTTCTTTGGGAATTTTTACAATCAGTCCACGAGGGATTCCGTGCTAGGCCAATTTTGCCTTACATTCCCGGCTATATATGCGTTTGTCCTTTCGGAAAAAGTGAATTGTAATGCAATAAATTTATTGGCCTTTGCCTTTGCGTGCGACAGAACGTCAATGGGCCTTTCCACAGATAGAGCTGGACCTAGCTAAGGTGCTATTCTAAAGAAGCGATAAAAAGGCTCGCTTTAGTCAATGACTGAAAATGGATCTAATTGGCCCATCATTGGACGACATTTACAATAGGTTGCAAACCACAGTAGATATTGAATTAAAACCCTGATGATAATGTGAAAATTCACTGCAAGATTGTAAATTATGGTTAATTCGATTTTAGAAAAAGCTTCGCTTCTTGATTTCTTAACTTTTCAACACATATAAAATGACAGCCCGTAGTTGTTGTGATCCATTTTCCATTTCCCCAGGTGTTGCTGTTGTCTTTTCTTTGTTTATATGTTTTCGTGGCAGATTTACATTTAAATTTTTACAATATTTGCTTAACATGCTATTCTTCTTAAGAATGTGCATGCGGGTTTGTGTGTGTGTGTTGTCATTCTCATTTTGTTTACATTGTTAGTTCACTTGATGGTGATTAGTTTTTTTGCCTAACGGGCTAATAATAATTGCTTACAAGAGATGTTTTCGCCCGTTGGACGGAGGGACATGATTAAATCACTTCAGAATTTCAAAATGATTAAAAATATATTTATATAATTCTTCCGTCCGTCCGTTGTCGGTGGACGGTAAAACCAAAGTCATTTAAGTTTACGCATCGTCTCTGAAATTTTACGCTACACTCTGACAATTAATGATTAGACAGACATCAGCGATTCGCCTTAAAACGAATGAAAAATTTCTTACTAACTTGGAATAATTCATTTAAAGTATTATTCAAAGGTAGATTACACATGTACAGGCTTATAATGGCTGGGGGAGGGGGGAGGGAGGGGGGAGAAAAAAAAAATAAATCCAATTCTTTAAATTTATGTATTTAAAGTGAAATTGTTGAGCAACAACTATTATAAAATGTTATTAAAAATCAATTAAAATCACTGGCAGACATGAATTTCCGTTTTAATATAAAACTGGTATAATAAAATTTTACCTGCAAATGATTGCTGTTGCAATAGCTCAATAAGAAATTTTCAAAATGCATTATAAGTGAAAAATGTAACTAGATTTGATACATCATTGGTACTATTACTATATCTTGTATAGGAGACTTAACTCTCTACTTTGGTCACTCAATGAATGAACGAATGGATAGATGGACGAATGGATGGATAGATAGATGGATGCATAGATGGATGGATGGAAGGATGGATGGATGGATGGATGGATACATTGTATTGTATGCAGGTGGCTTTGAATGAAAATGCAAATATATATATATATATGTATATATATGTACATATATATATGTATATGTATACGACAATTGCATGCACATCAAGTTGCAAATCTAAAGTGAGTACGGCTCCGAATGCTAAATGCATATTTAGGATGATAATCTTGAGTAGCGGTTATGGTGATGGGCTCCGTATGGTGATGTGTAGGTGATGGTAGATGGATGCAGAATGCAGAAAAACTAAAAGGCTCATTTGTCCTGGACTTCCGCTATTAAATGAAAAACACATTCATACATTTCCTTCCCAGTCGAAATGAAGTTCATTTTTCGTATGTTGTTTTTATTCTAGTTGTCTAGTTCTACTAATGTGCTATACGGACATAGATATGTACGAATGAACGATATACGACGTATGTATTTATGTGCAAACGTGTGCGTGCATTGGTTATGTAAACATTTTCGGCTATTACAAATGTAAATGATTTGCTTGGACATTTGTTACAACTGTTGCATCCGATGATGATGCCTCCTCTGTTGCTTTAGGATCTCTGCCCTCTCAACGGGTAAACCATTATTTACATACACTTTCACGAAAGATTATAGCTACGCACATATTTTCTTCTTGCTTTCGTCTTTTTTTTTTTTTTTTTTTTTTTGATATTTTTTCCTATGCACTGTGTGTACTCATACCGAAAAGTCTAAGCCTAGACCGATTGTTAGGCCTGTTAGGCACATTTATAAATTCAGTTAGAAACAACAAAAGTCATTAAGTGTGAGAAATTGTCCAATAAAAGTACAAATTTTAGTTAACCTAACATGTACCAATGCAATCGTAGTCGTAGCTATGATGTCATGTTAGTCAAATGCAACAATAACAGTTTTCTTGCCATTTTTGTTTTTTTTTTTTTTGTTTTTTTTGATGCGAAGGGTCACAGTAACAGATACATAGGATTTTTTTCTTTTTTACTTGCTTTGTATGTGTCCGTTATAGCCAATATATCATGTGACTTTATTCACAAGGCTATAATCAAATTGTAGATTTTTTTTTTTTATTTTTGTTGTCACATTTGCACACGTTGTCAACATTTCACATGTGTATGCTGCTCGCACCAGAAGCTTCTGCAGGATAATAAATAAATTCTTCGGATCGCTATACTGTGCATGCATGAACGAAAGGTAATTGTGCGTAAGGTGTAATTGCCCTCATTTAGTGCGTACGATACTATGTTTTAAATATTTAAAAAGCTCCATTAGAAATTCGAGGCAAATTAGAATGGAGAAGTAAGAAGAGTGAATGGCAAATGCGTTTTTTTTTTTTTTTTTTGTACTTGCTAAGCGCTCAATACCCAGAAGACAGTTAACTAACTAGACTTGCGGTTTGGACTTTTTAACACACTCTCTATATACGTCAACACTTGAAAGAATTTCTTCATTCCAAGACCTAAATAATAAGCAGTAAGTTAATGAAAAAAAAAAAAAAAAAAAAAATACTGTTTCGCGAAACGTTAACTCATTCTCCTCTCCCCCTGTAGACTTACCGTTAACGGACAATATAACCCATTTTTCACTACAAAAATAGGGCCATTTTTTCTACATCTATAGGCAGGTACGTAAAAATGTTATAGTCGGATAAAGCCGGTCCTCCAATACTCGCCGATACAGGGGAAAGAATGTAAACCGTTAAAAAAGTAATTTTCTTGCTAAAGGTCTTAACTTTTTCTAATTTCTTTCGTTATTAAAAACTAGAAATTAGGCTTTGTTGCCATACAATGCTTGATTTATTCATGAGATTGAGATCAAAAAAACTAGAAATATTTGATTAACTCGGTTTCGATCGTTTTTATTGCAAATTACTGTTATAGCTAAGGACTAACTACTGGTAACTGTAAACGAGAGTTTTTATAAAGGCCAACTTTTCATAGGAACGATTACATCGGAGCGCATTCAAAACATTGCCCCATCCGATCCAAATGTTGAACATCAACTTAACTATCCCTCAGTGTCTTTTGTTCAGTTACATTGAAAGTTTGAAGTTTCTTTTCATAAATTGATTTTTTCAAAATTAAGCTTTATATGGCGAGGACTCGTAAAACTGGTTCGATCCGAACCATATAGAAAGACCTTAGGTGAAAACAAAACTGTATGCCAAAGTCGGTCTAAATATTAAAGAAGTTGCAATCCGTAGGTTGAACACAAAAATACATGGACAGGAATCAGATGGACAGACAGACAAACTGAGATGATTAAAACGATTTAGAAAATCATTCTTAATCGATCGGTATTATAAAAGGCAGAACTATAGTAATGTTTTAACAGGAATCAGACGGACAGACAGGCAAACAGAGATGATTAAAACGATTTAGAAAATCATTTTTAATCGATCGGTATTATAAAAGGCAGAACTATAGTAACTTTTTAACAGGAATCAGGTGGACAGACAGACAAACAGAGATGATTAAAACGATTTAGAAAATCATTCTTAATCGATCGGTATTATAAAAGGCAGTACTATAATAACTTTTTTTGCTTGTTACATACATCTTCATAAACTTAATAAGCTCCGTATCATAAGCAGTATGGGGTATAAAAATGATAAGCGAACCCACACATATGAAAGTACACAAGGATATTATTTTAAGATTTTTTAAGAATAAAATGAAAATGATGGACTTTTCGGAAAGGAATTATTTATTTTGTTCGGCCCCTCTGAACGTATCGCTACAAAAAAAAAAAAAAAAATTTAGAAAAAAAAAAAAACAAACAAAACTTTGTTGAAAGCATGACTTCAAATCGAACGATTGTTGGGCTATTTTTCCAAAATATGAATTTAAAATTTTTTTTTTTATTTTTCTCAAAAAAATGACTCAAAAATTGATCGAAAAATCAATAAAATTGAATTTTTATCGAAAAAATACTTGATTTTCATACGAAAGTCTAATTATTCCCATCCCATTCCCAGAATGCGGGCATGTATATGCATGTTCTCAAAAGGCTTGCAACACCCAAAAACAAGCCTTAGAGATTTCATATAATGACAGCATCAGAGTCTGTCCATCTGTCCATCTGTCTGTTTGTAGTACAGTTGTATTAAACATTGAAGGTTCTTACAACAAGGTAGGTATTAAAAATGGGCCAAAATGGTCGAAGGAGACGCCCATAGTGTGGGGTAAAGTGAGCATATCTGTCCTTCCATTGGCTTTGAAACCAATTGTTCTCCATTCAATTATGTACACAGCTACAATCTGCTATTAATAATTAGTTGAAAAATTGGATCTGTATCATGGTGGATGTTACGGCATTCATTGTATATTTAATAAATTATAATATTCTGATTAACCTTACAAAACATGACAAAACATTTGACATATAGTAAATTTATTGTCAATTTTTGCAATTGGGGTGAAATTTTTACTGTTGAAGTCAACATTTCACGAGAATGGGGTAAAAATTAAAAGAATCAACGGTACGCTATACCCGAGAAACGTGGTTTTTCATTATCAATTGCTTATACGTATCAAGTTATCCAGTGCACTTAACATACTCTAGTATACGTAGAATCAACTTTTGATACGGGGTGCAGATGTATGCAACACCCACAAGGGCTTGAGGTAGGCTAACCTTTTATTATACAGAAAGTAATTCTGAATCGATTTAAATTTGTCTGTCCGTCTGGGCAGCCTGTTTTTTTTTTTTGTTCAACCTGCACGACATAATTTTTAAGATATTGTGATGAAATATCATGCACTGGCCTTACATTTTAATAGTCGTGTATATGAACAACTATAGGTGTGTGGAAGACATTTCATGGTGAGTGGTGGGTCACTATAGTGTCTTTACTTGTTTGCTCACTACAAAAATACACGGGAAAGAAACATCACGATGTGATATTTCCTCTCGACTGTGCTGTCAGCAAAAAGGAGAATTTCATCTCGCTTCTTAGACACTTGTTTAGTATTAATGGGGCTTGAACGGCCTTGTAAAAGGATGCGTGCGGATAGTCTGCGTTTCATCTACAAATAAAAAAGAAAAAAAGTTTGACTACGTTTTTGTGTCAGCGGAATTGATTCCTTGTAGCGAATCGTCTATTGTTGATTTGCTAAATTTCAGTATAATAAGAAGAAGCAGTGGTATTCGTTCAGCGACATTCGTTGCTAGTCATTTACAGGGGGATCCCCATCATAACATAATGTTCCATCTTCCCTCTTATTTGTTAGAGATACAAGTATGCCAGCACTAGTTATTATTTTGTTTGTTCAAATGAAATCATTCCTTTGTCTATATATATATATATATATGTATATATATATATATATATATTTTTTTTTTTTTTTTTTTTTTAATATTTCTCTGATATTTACGCTAAATTTGTCAAAGTGTTACTAATCAAATTTATTGCTGTACGGCCGTTTATGCTCAACAGAATGTTTCACGTATAGCACACTGTGTGTGAGAGTCGTGCTATGTTGCGTTATATATAACCGCATATGACCTGTGAACTTGATTAGCGGTTATTTTTAGTTAAAGTTTGTGACATGTTTTACATTCGTTCTATATATATATATATATATATTTTGTTTTTCAATTAAATAAAATTTTAATTAACTGAAAAATTAAACTTTAGAATAATATACAAAACATGCAACAAAATAATGCTAAAGGACTTTTGTCTCATTCATAGTAAATATGAACTCACTTTAATTGTTCCCAATAACATTACAATTTCCTTTTTTAAATGGAATTTCTTTGCTTGCTTTCTGGTGCTTTCATTGCCCAAGTAGATGACTAACGTATACAATGCTTTTTGCTTAAAAGTAAATATCAGGTTTAAAATGGTTTGCATTGAATTCGTAAATCATAATCTTATTGATCCACATATTTTTAAATGAATAATTAATTAATTGATTTAAAAGTTTGCATAGCAAGTATTCTGTCTTCGGAATTTGATGCTCGTAAGTGATTTTCTCTTCGCCATAATATGGTTGACATAAAGGATTTAAACGTGGACTTACTCACTTCTCACAAGTACATAACAAGATTGGCCACTTACGGGACGCATATATCCTGAACACCTAGTTTTTTTTTCTTTGTTTTATACTCATTTTGTCGTAACATTTGCGACATCCAGAGGGAATCTCGACAGACCCCATAAAATACATACATTCTTGATCAGCATGAAATTCTGAATTGATTAAGTCATGTCTGTCCGTCTGTGTGGGTTATGTTGTTGACACTCACCTCATCGCAAATGCAAAAATATCGGTTTTAAATTTGGTAGAAACATTGAAAGTTTTTGCACGCATGTTGGTATTGAAAATAGGCCAAATCGGTCGAAGGACACGCCCACAGCATCACATAAACTAAGAATACCTCTATTTTTCAAAGGGAACGAGAAATTGGTTCGTTGCTCATTACTCATAAACCACAGCAGATAAATCTCGCCAAAATTTGATCGCATAGTCTATGGGCAATGCTATAGCTTTTGTGTACAAAAATGGAAAAAGTTGACCACGCCTCCCCACTATTATAGAGTATCAAAATTTAATTATTTTTTCAATAGCTTTACAACGCGTAGAAAGAAACTTCAAAAACCCCGTAAAGTATACAGTATACAGTATAAGTCTGTCCCTCTGTCTGCTTGCGAAACTTTGTAGTATTTGAGGTAAACATTCTACCGTGAGCGAAAATGAAGAAAGCGCCTACAAATTTGCAAAAGAATTTGGTATTGAGCAGAACTTTTCAAGGGACACGCCTACAGCGTTTACATGCCTCTAAGACAAAAACTTTTATTTTGAAGAGATAGAAGAAATCAACTGTGCCCACTCCATATTATAGGGCGTGTTGTTCTTTTACTTCTTTTGTCTTTTTTGTGGTAAACGGTGGTGGGTATAAAAGATTCGGTCCTGACCGAACTTAATTTTCTTAATCGTTTTTTCTTAATAATACCATCGTTATGGGTATCAAATAATAGGACATGAAGAGCGGAAATAGACAAGGTAAGTGTGTGTTAATTCTAAATTAATTATAGTGGGCGTGATGGCATTTTGGATAAATTTTTTCTTAAAAAGCCCGTCAATATGGGTGTCAAATAAAAGGGCTCGAAGAGTGGAATGCAAAAATCCAAGTTAATTGTCGTCAATGTCAGGACGTGGTCGATTAATTTTTCTTAACGAGATCTTTTAATCAACTAAAAGATGAAATATAAATTTTATCCCATTCACTTTTGTGTGACAACAGCTAAGAGCGTGAAGCGTCAAAGACTTTAAGGGTGGTGGATATGCGAGATTCGATTCCAGACGATTAAAACTTTCTTACTTGTTTTTGTATAAATCTGATCGGTATTTAAGTCATATAAGAAAATGAAAGGAAAAAATTCAAGATTTATAGAGTTGAAGATTTCTTCATCTCCTATTATTCAAACCTATAGACAACTATTAGTTTTGAACATTACTCGAAGGCTTCCATTCGTCTAAAATTATGTAAGGATTTCGACCGCTGATTCTATGTTATTATGTATATTCCAGGAGTTCGAGATGTTCTTTGCAGAACTTCGAAATGTTCGGAACGTTATTAAAGGCCTAATTAGTTTGCGAAGGAGTACCCGTGTACGTAGGAGTCGTGACTATCAAGTCAATATTCCTGGATGCAAATCTCAATGCGATAGAATTGGGTTTGACTGTAACTACAGTTCGTGCTTAGTCGGTAAAGGCATAACATTTAGCGATTGTGCACAAAACCAGTAGATTGAGGCGGTTCCCCATCGCTTTTTCTTTCCCCACTTCTTTCCGACTGTCGTCATATTACACGAATAGGTGACGTCCCCTGATTGTTTGGTCGTATAATTAAAAAAAAGAAAGAAAAAAAAATGCTTCCATTATCTGTTAAATAAGCTTTACGCAGTATTCACCAGAAGTTTTTCGATTCCGAATTTTCCGGATAATACTAAGAAATTCCCAACCACTGATGATAGTAATCCAGAAGCTCCGATCAACAATCACTGACTATGGAAAGAATTCAGTCATTTGAATATTAGGTTGCTAAGCGGGGACTGGGGGAATTTCAAAGCGTTCACGATGGTGCTCAAGGAAACTCAATCAAATCAGAGGTCGCGGATTACCTGTAAAGACTGTAATCATTATTTAAAAAAATGTCAAATATTGCTCATGGACTTAAAAGTTCGTCATCAATCCGTCCGTGGAACAAAAGAAAATTCTGCCAGCAATAACGTCGAGTGTGAATGGGTTTTGATCGCTTGACTCTCAACGACATTGTTCGACTTTCGGTTTTCAGGTTTCGCAAGTTAAACGCTAATTGTTATTTGATTCGCAGCTTGGTGCTCCCTGATAGTGTCGTGGTCAGAAGATTATCGTTCAAATCTATTTTATATAAAAACTAAGAGGCGCAAGCATCGAACCGCAATGAAAAATCAACCTACACTTTATCGATATATCGCAGATAACATTTACTGACTTCCAACTACTTAAAACCGATATCAGTCGTGGAAGGTGGTTAACAATACATACATACATACATACATACATACATACGTACATACATACATATGACTGAAAGCTGTTGGTGTCGTAGGCAAAGAAGTGAATATTTTTTGTATCATGACTTAATTGTTTGTGTGCGTAAGTGTGTGCTTAGTTAAACTAAAGCTACTGTAATAATAAAACAACCGCGATTTTGAATATATTCGAAGTTCAATATTATTACGCACACAGACGCAATCACGCAATAGCCGACCATAGTGAAAAATGGAAGAACTAACCGCTTATTAAAAATTTAACGAATTCGCAAAAAAAACAACAAAGTGCGTATAAAGTGGCGGTAATTGAAAAATTGATTTTAGCTAATTACATAAACAATTTTGAAGAAGAAATTCAATGATTGTAAAGAAATTTTTTTTGTGTTTCAATTCGAATAGAAGTAAAAAATTAATTGCACTTCAAATGTAAATAAAAAATTTCCATTAAATTGAGAGCGATTTACATTTAAATAAATCAAAATATAATTATCGGACAAAGTCGATTAGTAAATACTCTACCCTAAGTTTGCTTAATACAAATCTTCATTTATTTTGGTGATAAGATACTGAAACTATCCTTAGTTTCCAAGTAAGGGCATACTTTTAATAAGAGAGACTGTTAAATAGATGGGAACAAAAAGCTCGCATTGTCGTAGCTCAACTATTGCACGATTAATCTTCTTGTTCACGACTTTATTGCAATTCAATTTCTCGATAGGTGTTGTCCTTGGGCCAAAAGGCGCTAGTGTAGTGTAGCATATTTCGTCCAAGTATCACAAAAATGACGATCAACATCATTTGGAAAGACGGACAGATAACCTTAAATCGATTCTCTCGCAAGGCCATTTCGGTGAGACGGACAGATAACCTTAAATCAATTCTCTCACAAGGCCATTTCGGTGAGACGGACAGATAACCTAAAATCGGTTCTCTCACAAGGCCATTTCGGTGAGACGGACAGATAACCTTAAATCGGTTCTCTCACAAGGCCATTTCGGTGTTGCGTACATGCGCATAAGCAGTTAGTTAATGCAGCCTAAACCATAGATGATGACAATTGAATTGAGTGTACGAAGTGACGGCCGGCAGCAATCGCATTACAGGTTTAGATTCAACTTAAAAGCATTTCAAGATCATTTGCATATTTCGCATATAATTGATTGGTCAACTCGACTCACTAAAGCTGCAATTACCTCAGGCTCCAAGGACTTCATTTCTTTCTTTTCCATAAATCAATCTTATAAGCTTTGGCTAATTAATCTCATTTTATTATCCAAAAAAATAAGCAAACGTACGGTACGTTAGTAGTGTAGAACTGAATCTGGTATAAAGTAATTCTTGGAAAAAGTCGATTTAGAAAATAATGCCAGTAATGGTTAAGACTTTTGGCTCTCTCAGTAATGGTATGTTGCACTCGAAAATAGAATTGGAATTTCCCTATGAATAATAAAAGAAAAAAACAAACCGGTTTCTTTCACTCTATTTTAAGTATTTCAATAAATGACAAATTCTTGCGGAAACATTTTGCCGTCAGTCACATGAATCACACACAATAAATAAAAAGCTGTAATTAAGAAAGATTACGAACATAATTGCATGTGTGTGTGCGCGTGTGTGTGTATGTATTATTCTACGCATATTGCAAAATATGTTAAAAGACCAAAAATAAGGAATTAAAGTTAATAAAAAGAAAAGAAAAAATAATTCAAAAATTATATTAAGTAAGGCATTGCTTTACGTTAAATAAAGCACGTATACCGAAATTATTATTAATATTTTTTTTGTTGTTTTCTTTTTTTTTAGAAAATGCAACTAATTGGTATGCAGGATGTCATCGCATCATGTAAGTATGCATGAACAGTGAGTGCATTTTGGTTATCCATCGTGTGAGAATAGTGTACACCAAGTAAGAAAATTATGTTCGGCTGTGATCGAATCTTTCATAATCACTAACGTTATCTTAAAAAAGACTAAATGAAAGAAAAAAAAAAAAAATTAAATTCTTATGTTTTATAATATTGGATGGGCGTGGCCGATTTTATCCAGTTTTGTCGAATAAAACTGGACATTTTTATTGTTTATATCTGTTGCGATTGTGAGTGAGTAATGAGTAAAAAACACGGAAAGTAAAGATGCTATCGCTCTATGATGCATTGTAGGCGTGTCCATTGATCCGTTTCAGTAGATCATTTTCAAATTCTTTTTTCAAATTTGAAGGCGCCATCATCGTACTTGCAAAGGGGACAATGCCTACCGCAGTCATTACACATTTGACCTGACAGACAGACGGACATGCATGACTCTGGTCAAGAGTTTATACACTTGATGTGGCTTTTAAAGCTTGTTATAAATGTTTTAATAAAAAAATGAAGGCCGATTTTCATATCGGTTCTATAACATCGCTCATAGAATATACGTTAAAAAAAACGAGCAGAAAATGCCATTTTTTTTCCTCTTCATTCTCGACGTACGTGGTACAGTCCGCGTGTACTCTGATCGATTTAGAAGAACTTGCACTATTTCTGCCAAATTTGAACTCTATAGCTTCATTTTTACGGACAGGAGAATATTTAGAATAGTCTCTACAAAAATGGACGGATGGGTAGACGAGCATACTTAAATCGATTAAAAATTTGATGATCAAGTATGCGTACGTGTTGTGGGGCCTTTAAAGCGCTGCAAACATTTTGACAACTTGAATATACCCCTTCAGGCAGATGGCAGATGTATTAACACTTTCTTGATTACGTAATTAGGGAAAAAGGTATCTGATGGCTGTAGACAATTCGGAATGCAGTAAGCCATTGTAAGTGAATGAGCTATAAAGAAGCAAGTGAAATGATTACAGTCGGCCCCGGCCTAATCTTGAGTACCCTACAAAATTATTCATATAAAGACTTTGCAAGGTAAGGCCTTATATGGGAAGTGGTTAAAAAAGCGGTCAAATCCGAATCATTTTCAATAGCATTCGTCCTTTGGTCAAAATACATTCGTATTATAAATTTCATCAACATATCTTAAAAGTTGCGGGCTGTAGGTTGAATACAAAAAAAAACAAGACTGACAGAAGGGCAGGCAAGTTTAGATCAATTAAGAAACTGATTCTGAATCGAATGGTGTAGCAAAAGATGAATCTGTCTGAAGTCTCTCAAGGCGTTGCATACGTCCGCACAAGCCACAAGTGTTGTAGGGTACGCTACAAAGCACTTATGATCTGACTCCTACTACCTTTTTTATTAACTTCTTTCCAGCTATTAAACCTAATGTGATTTTTTCTCTCCACCGAATTTTCATGCTTTTGAAACCCATTTTACATATCAAGGTTTTCGTAGCTGAATTAATAATATTTTTTTAATAACAGTAAGTTTTTTTTTTAATTTCATTTTCACTTCTAGCGTTTTTCCTCATAGTGAAGTCTGTGCTTTTTATGTATCAAAGGCTATTAATGGGGAAGCTATATATCTATAGACTTTTCTCTCTCTTATCATCAAAATGAAAGCATAAGATACTCGTGTGATCGGAGGGCTTTGGTACGACTTTTCAAAATAGGGCACTATATAGGGAGTGGTCGAAAAAGTGGACCGATCCACAGCATTTTCAATAGCGTTCGTCCTTGAGTGAAACGTATCTCAAAGATTGCGACCTGTATCTTGAAATTGAACTTTAACTTTTCAATCATTTCCTAAATCGATCGCTATAATAAAAGATGGGTTTAGCTTAAGCCCTTCTGTATATTACATACGTCCGTAGTAAGTTAATGCACCCTGTATCACAATTGATGTTAGGTGCAAAACGAAAGACTTGTTCAAAGTGCATGCAATTTTTATTTTTAAATTTACAATTCCCGTTAGTTTTTGACCATAGGGTTTTATATATACATATATACATATATATGTATACATATTCGTATGTATGTATATGTATATGTGTATTCATATGTATACACATTCGTTTCAAAAATTGTAAATTTAAATATATATATATATATATACTCTATATATATATATATATATATATATACTCTCTTATCTTATCTTATTTTTGTAAGTGTGTGACACACGATCGCTGAGCACTCTACATCAGTACGTAGCATAATATGAATTTCCCGCTTTTGATTCTCAATTTATGTCAAGGTCCCATGAAAAGGAACTTTCATATAACCGTGTAATAGTGTTATTTAGTTAAAAGCAAATCAGAATTCTTTTAAACGACAATTATTTCATCTGCTAATTATAAAAAATAATTCCTTCTTATCTCATTTTAATGGTTATATAATGGACATCGAAAGTAAATAAACTGCTTTCTATTTGTAATACGAAGGGTAGATGGAGGGTAAAAAAAAAGTTTATTAAATACACACACAATTATTTACAAAATTAATAGATAAAATATTTAAGAATTGTTAGGCTGTCATAGGCAATTAGTTGGACGGCGACTGATGTGTGTTGTCAAAAAAAGTGTTACAAATTAAAAAATATAATACATTTTGTTTCTTTGTATCCTGTTTGTGATTAAATGTGATCTTCGTATATACGAAATTCTACCTACGCATAAATATGCGTACATTCATATATGTTTGTATGCATATATGCATATATGCATATATAATATATGGATTTATTTATGTATGTATGCATTTGTATATGCATGTATATTTGTATATGTATGTATTTGTATGAGTTTGTATGTGCACATATGTTATATGTATTTATGTATATGTGCACGATGCCCCTACTCATCATTATAACAAAAAAGCCGCAAAATGCCAATCTGTCTGCTCTGAATGTGGTCACAATCTGAAGTTTCTTTCTCTCTTAAGTTCAGTTTTCTATATATCATATGTGCAAACATATCGACATTGTCCTGGAGTAAATTATTATTATCACATACGTAAACATTTCTATAGGTGATGGTAAATGTAGCGTTTTGTTGTTGTTGTTATTGTTGTTGTTGTTTTGTACTCTTTAACCGTTTTTATGTACAAACTTTTCATTTTTTTTAATTTTTTTTTTAATTTTTTTATTTTTTTTATTTTACAAGTTCAGCGTTATTAACAGAAACCACAAAAAGAAAATTTTATGAGTCGGTTCAGCTTAGTTTGTTTCAGTTTAGTTACTATTCGTACTGGATTTTCAATTAAAACTAAATACATTTATTTCCTTTAGATAATTAAAAAGAAGACAAAGACTTAGATCTTCAACTTAAATCTTATGACTCCCACTGTTTACTTCTTCTTAAGTTAACAACAATCGAAGGCTACTTACGATTATACTAATTTTTGGTTTACAAATAAGAATCTGAATAAGATACAGAGCGACTTCCATCAATTAGGTCGTATATTAGCGAAGCTGACTCCTTAAGCTCGAAAATATTAAAATTGACGCAAATTTTACGCATCCCGTAGAAGAGAGAGAGAGTGTGACAGACGTACTCATAATCGTTTTTTTTTTTTTTTTGCCTTTTTTTTACAAAATTATCACGTGCGTCAAATTACGTTTCGCGTCAATTTGCCAGTTGTGAGCATTTGTTCATAATTGTGGTTACGCAAAACGAATCAACGTTTTCCAACTTGCGTGAGTCAATAAAATACTTAACTCTTACATTCAAATCTTTAATTTTTTATTTTT
Organism: Glossina austeni; assembly: GCA_000688735.1. NCBI lineage: Eukaryota > Metazoa > Arthropoda > Insecta > Diptera > Glossinidae > Glossina > Glossina austeni. The sequence continues at coordinate 173,448 of KK502451.1, forward strand.
TTTTTTTGCCTTTTTTTTACAAAATTATTTCATTTATTTCCTAAATGAATTCACATTAATTTTTATAAATAATATTTAGCGTCAATTGTTCGCATAAATTATTGTATGAGGATGAAAATCTTTTTGGTGTAACTTCGGTGGAATATGTTCGAGCACTATTTTCTAAAGCGAAATTGATTTCTTGGTTAAGTCTTTGCATAACCGAAACTCTCAACTTATGTCATAGTACGTAATACATTTAGTCACCCAATAAAATCTTAAAGAATAGTTTCCAAGTCTCCACAAAGGAGTTTGTGGGCTGCTTTAACCTATTTTTGAACTTAAGCTGACAACAAACAATAGCCTGCCCGAAGTTGACTTTACCTAATTATTGTTTAGGAGTCGTAATAAAAATTTTTACAGATAACCCTAGGGGGAGATGCAAATTGATTGAAGCGTGTTAGAGTTGCTTCCTGCTTAATAGACGCATAGGAGTTCTTTCCGCAATTCTTTTTGCTAGATTCAAGAATAAAAATAGAAAAAAACAACAAGTGCCAATGAAACCGCCACTCGCTTTAGGGCGAATTTTTTTATATTTATTGTGAAATTGAAATAAACTGAATAAATAGATCTTGACAAGGGTTTAGTTACGACTGCAGAGTGACATCGGCGAGCTAAGAATTGCAAGAAAGCTCGTGCTGATTAAAAATATGCATACAAAAAATCATTCAATAAGTTCGTAGGATAACATATGAACGTTACCATTATTGCGGGTCCATATGATTTTTACATAGCTCCGACCTTCAAAGGCAGTGTGTCCGAATTCCATGACATGAGTTGAGAAGTAACAAATCTTTTGGAGACGCTTCTTACGCAAGATTGGTATTATCTAGAAATCCTATATATCCATCGGTGCTCGTCTTGCGAACTTATTAAGCCATATTTTTCTATGTATACAGACCATACGCATTAGTAGCCGAGTGGGGAAAAGATAGCGACTAAAAACTCAATCGACGCGGATCCAAATCGTGCGATAAGTGCGATAGAGTGAGTGAGTGCAATACAAGCGGGCGCATGATCTAAGTTATCCGGCAACCTTTTAAGCCAAACTCTCCAAATTTATTTACAACATATATACAGAAAATAAATAGATAAATAAAAATGTGTATCTTAGCTTTTCAGGTGTCAGTAGAGGACAAATCGTAGTTGATAGAGAGTCGGGTCTAAGAATTCAGGTTGACACCTTTCCATTTGCCGAAAGAGGCAGTTGGTTAGGTCTTGAAGCTTTTTTTAAGTTGACGCATGAGATATTTCATCTGAGCCGATATCGTAATCCTTGCTGGGAAGTTTTAATTTTTCTCATGTTACCTGGGGGCGTAGTGAATTTTTTGGTTATTCGGTGGCTATTACTGCATCTGATTGAGCTGACAATTTCTCAACCATATATCGGCCATGAATTTTCTTCAATATAATCAAGCTCCAAAGTGTTTTGATAGAACCGCGGATCGGGGTCTCGCAAATTTCCCGTAAATACTCGTCACAATACTCATTAGTTTACCCGAGGATGTGTATCAGCCATCACTTAGTGTATATTACGCGGGATATGTCAAAGCGGTCTTCCTCTTAGTTTACTTCTTAAAACTCTGCTAACTAATAAATAAATATTTGAGTCAAATTTTATTTGTTTTTAGCTCTATTTTGAGAAAAACTTTTTCAATTTTCTATAATTTTTCTTTTTTTTTTTAAAGATTTATTCGCCTTTGCGACTCCTTAAAGCTGACAAGATTATCCACTTGTTCCGTTAGACTCGACTATGTTTCAGCTTACGATCTCTTCTGACTACACTTCTGAGATTTCCAAAAGCAATCAATAAACAAAGAAGCGCTGCCAAGTTAATGCGGTATCTTAAGCTGATCACGTATTTGCGTACATATGCTCGTACAGATGCTCGCCGAGAATTCCTAGGTGTTAGGAAAGAAATAACAAAATTACAATACACTACATGAGTGTGAATGTGTAGAAAAGACAAGCAAGATTGATGTCACGATGACTGGGATGATGATGATGACTATGACTACGTGTGCTTAAAATTTCAAATTGTAAACTTTTCAGGTTAATTTCGCTTCGTGTGGGGGAAAATCTATTAGTACAAGTTCCCTGAAATGATTGCATTATAAAAAATCGCTCGCCTAAGGAATTCCTTTTAATGCCATGCTTCTCAGCATTCGTATGTATATATAAAAATCATTTCGCAGAATAATTTTTTTATTCCAAGTGTAAGGTGTGACTAGAGATCGAACATTTCAGGAATTCATGTTGCAAGCTGTTAGCGTTTACTGTTTTATTGTTTAGCATAATCTAGTCTAGTCTAGTACAGATATAATAATGCACGCTACCTATATTATATTCTAGTGTAGTTCAACGCATACTAAGGGTATAGGCGGCGGACGTTGTGATCGCTGATTAGTCATAAAAGAAAACAATTTGTATTTATTTTTTTTATAATTTGTTGCAGCTCTGCTCAGTTCACTTTTAGTATTCCGATAACAGTTTCATTATAAAAGCAGGTCAATGTTAAGTCCCGCACACCACACAGGAATAAAGCGTTGCGCTACTTGTGATGTCATGAATAATAGTATAGTTTATTATAGCATAAAATAGCATAGCATAGCATAGCATAGCATAGCCTAGCATAGCATAGTGCAGTGTAGTATAGTAACATATAAAGAATAAATTGTCCTGAGAATACTTTTTTGCTTTGCTGATGGCGAACGCATAACGGAGCAATGACTGAAATCAGGTTTTCTTTGCTAGCTTCTAATGCTCTTTAAAACGTATCAAAAAAAGTGCAATCGTTTTAGTTTTCGAACATTTTTTATAGCACACCTTCTACATTGAAACCTTTTTCCGTCTATTCGCACACACACACACACTTTATGATAAATAGTAACAATACATTTTTTTGTTTCCTGTCTTCCTTTCGCAACATAATGCTTGATTTCGTTTTTTATTTATCTTCATTTTTAATAATAATTTTTTAATGCCATTTAATTATAAAATATGACTTCAGTGAAGACGGGCACCGTTGTGAAGATAGTCCATCTTTTAGTGTAGACAACAAACTAAGTGATCTACCCAGTGCTACGTTTATTTCATACGATTACAAATTTATACCTCATCTATACGGTACACTTATTATAATAGCTTAAGTATAACTGACGGTTGTTTCGATATTCGTCATGGAAGAATCGGCAGTAAATTTATTTTGTCCAAAGGTTCGCAACACACAAAAAGCAATTTCAGACAATCTATAAAGTATTGATGTTCTTCTTCAGTATCAAAACCTCAATCGGTCTAAGCATGTCTGTCCGTCTGTTCGTATAGCTGCCCACAAAAAACCTACTTCCGTTGGACTTAAAAGTTAATTGGGAAGATCTTTCAGGTGGGTTTATATTGAAAATGAGCCAAATCGGTCAAAGGACACGCCCATAATACAATATAAATTGGGAAAATCTCTGTTTTCGAAAGCATAATATTATGTTTTACGCTCATTACTAACGAATACAACGATATTCGTTGCTTAAGTCTACAGTGCCTCTAGGGAACGGAGTAAAAGTGGCGTCCATGCTCACGCAATTTTTTATTTTTTTAGTGATAAAAAATTTGGCAACAACCGAGTTCTAAATAGTCTTGTATTTCGTCATAAGCTAGGCGTAGTGATGTTCCAATCAATATCCAACAATGCTATCTGTGTGTAGCGGGTACACAAAATTCAGTTTAAGCTTAATGTGCCAGTTTTTGCAAAAATTGTCCCTACAATCCCTACAACGATTCTCCATAATCCATGTATGTATGTATGTATGTGCCGTGAGGCAAATGTAGTCCTCTCACAAAACTAGTCGAGAACAGGTATTTTTACTCAGTGATTATCCGAAATTCGCCTTATGCTAAATGCAACGAGCAGCCTGGGCACATCAGCCTACATCCTCTAAAATTCGTCCAAAGCTAGACGTAGTTGTCCTATTTGGTTTAACATAACTAATTGCAATTATTTGAAAATCATTTTTTTGCTTAAGATACGTGATAAGAACGTGAGGTGTCATAATGTAAAATAACACCTTAACATGAAATTCAGTTCATGGCACGGATCCCTCAGTAATTATATATTCTCGATCAATGAACCTTAAAAAAGCAAAATGATTTCTTTTTCTTTTTTTTGTTATTTTTGAGATTTTTCTACCGCAAAATTAACATAAATTTCAAATGGACTCTAAATTGTGTTTTTTTTTGCTTTTTTTGTTGTTTTTTTGGTTTTTTTGTTTTGTTTAGTTAACAGATGTGCTTTGATCGGCACCTGTTAACTTAAACTTCAAGGGAAACAATTTAAGGAGAGATTAAGTAAAGTGGACAAAAGTATGAGCAAAAAGATCTGACAGTTTGATTAACAACAAATACTAGTTGATTAAAATGTGTGCCGAAATTGAAGGTTTATTTGCAAATTTCGAATTTTTTTTTGCTCTTGTGTTTTTTTTTTTACTTTGGTTTCTTTCAATATCGAAAGCAATTATAATAACGCCATTGACCTGTTGCCGATGAAAATACCTTTGCTTATCAATATTATTGGATTTCTGGTATTCTCCGAATAACGATAATTATAACAATTTAATAATTTTAGGTTTTCTTCAATTACTTAGTATTGTATGCAGCGTTTCAGATATTAATGGAAAATTACAAATACCCGGGAATGCAATCAATTATCATCGTTTAGCCTGCACTTCATTTATCTTAGATGAAGTGGGGAAAAAAAAAAAATAAATAAATTTAAATATAATTTAATTGTAATACGCGTGAGTAGTGTTCTCGTTCGTTTGACGAAGAAAGAAAAAATCCCTAAATTTACATATAAAAAATTATATATTATATATGTACGTACGTACGTATGCACACCTAATAAATTTGTTAAGATTTGTCATTACGTTCACATTACAACAACAATCGTTTATCTTTTTTTTTTTTTATTATTATTATTATTTATATTGTTGTTATGCTTTGAATTTATTTATATATCATATTGACTTACAAGAGAAGTAAGCTTTCCTCGAAAGCTGGAATTTCTTAAAAGATTTTTAATTCATAAAACAAACTACTTGCTAAACAGCTGTCAGGGATAGTAAGTAAGTAAGTAAGTAAGTAAGTAAGTAAGCACTAATTCTCTATCGTCCCCTCCCCCACCCCCCCGCCCCCTGACCATCTTATTCATTCATTATTCACTGGTCTTGCTGGATTTAGTCGACGTCATATGATTAACGCGTCTTGTTGTGATTCATTCAGAGTTTACAGTCATTTCGATTTTGGCAGCAATGTTTTTTGCCTTTTGTGTATATATGTATGTATGCATGCAGGCATGCATTGCATGCATTGCATAGATGCATACATACGTAAAAAAGTAAAAACCCCGCCAACAGCACTGCTAACGTGATCTTGGTATACTGTCATAAAGCGAGAGTTGCGAAGCAAAAACAAATGTATTGAGCATTCAGTTAACGGTTATTAGTTAACTCTTAAGTTCATTTAATTACATTTTTAAAACTAAGAGAGAGAGAGAGAGAGAGAGAGCAATGCTGATCAAATTAAAATTAACTCTTGCCTAACTGTTAATGGGTGTGTTAATAACTATTATCATTAGCATAATCATAATTTTGAATGAAAATCAAAAAAAAAAAAACAAAAAAAAAAATAAAAAAAATAAAAGTCGACTAAAAAAAAATTTTATAAAATGATTCGTTAAGAAAGATTTGAAATGAATTGAATTTCTTGAACTATTTTTTATTTAAACATTCTTTTAATAGTGATAGGCAGAGACCACCGTGTTAGAATTACAGAAGTGCAGTCAGCTATCACACATATTGAACAACATTGGCCACCCGGTCGATGCTTTACGGGGTATTTGAGTTGCACACCTTAACTTGATATAACAGACAATGAATTGCAAAATGTGTGCATAAAAATAACTCTACAATTGAGATAAGCCCGAGACTTTATTAGCGCTGGTGTTCATTTAGTCCACTTGGCTGTATGTCTGTATGTAACATGTATGCAACAAACACACACCCATTGCACACGCAGGCATAATAAATTCTAAGCTTTCTTGCAGTAAATTGTTAGAAAGTCAACCTACCGCAAGGTGATCAAATGTATTCTTGAACATCATTAACTGGTGCTTGTGCTGATATTGTTAGGGCTCATGATTTGACAATAAGAGAATAAGTATTGTCAGCGCAAAGCATAGGATCGGATCGCTTACTCTGCTATACAATGAAGATAAAGTAAAGGGTATATATATATATGTATGTCTTTGTTTCTGTGTTGGTCGATTCCCTTTTTTCTTCTTCTCTGACTTTTAATTTTTTCTTTTTGCTTTCCTTTTTCTTATTCTTTTTTGTTATCGGGCGCGTGTTTCTCATTTGCTTTGGCTAAGAAGGGCTTCTTTTCATGCCTATACAAGCATGTTATTTTATTACAAACTACGTACTTACGTACGTACATATACGAAACGTATATGTAAAACTTTTCTCTTTAGAATTTGATCTGCTATAGCATTTTGTGAGATGTCTCTAAACCATACATAACGCATAACATATATATATATATATATATATATATATATATATAGATATATGTATATATTTTCAGACCAGTTGTAAAGTTGAGACTATGGAGTCTTTTCAATTTTACACTTGACTGCTGATGTGAATGATGTTGTGAATGTTGCCAATATATTATATCACCCTGATTGACTTACACATGCCCTACACACATTATCTAAGTACCTACCGACATACTTAAATATGTGATGATGTGCAATGAATAAATATGCAAGTCCTACTGTACCGCTTGCACTGGCACGTATAGGCATCAAGTTGCGCATGCTTTGTAAATTTCCATACATGTCTACTGTACTATTGATGGTGCTGACATGATTGCTTTCCAGTGTTCGATATTATTGAGAGTTCAGGCATAAGGTTACCTATCTACCTATCCATCCCTCTCTCTACCGAACGAATTGATCTTTTTTTTTTTTTTTTTTTTTTTTTTTTTTTTTTTTTTTTTTT
>KK502451.1:181353-229296 GCA_000688735.1 Glossina austeni
TGTGATAATTTTTTGTAATATTTATTACGACAATCGTTTAATTGTTGAAATAAATTTTGCAAATTCTAAACGTTACGGTAATGTTGGCTGCAATTTATTAAGAATTTATTTATTAATTTTTTTTTTGTTTCTTTTACGATCAAAAATCACAATTTTTTCAAACAATTATTAATCATAAATATTACGAAATTTTTAGTTGACGAGAATGCGTCTGAAAGAATTTTTTTTTACTCTTAACAACATTTATATACAATAGACCGATCAATACTTTCTAGAACTAAGTGATATGCTAAGTAAGAACAAACATTTACACACACCTAACTCTTTATTTAAACACGTTTAGACACGTTGCTTATAAATCCGTGCAAAAAAAAAAAAAAAAAAAAATCAAAGTTAATGCTTAGTGAATATTCCGTCCTCACCTATAACACATAAAAATTTAAATTGAATTTGAGAGCCATTTCACAACCATTCATCGCTACTTGATATCGAGCGTGCGCGTGCAGATCATCAGCAGATATGTCAGTTATGCCTGACACAACTGTCGGGTCTGATGCGAATGAAGAATGATCATAAAATTCGGGTATTTCTTATAGTCGAGCAAAGTCGTTAACATATGCGTGAGCATAAATCGATCGACTTCTGATCACGATGTTCCGCCCAATTGTATTTTATTGCTTTAAACTTAAGTTTGCGTAGAACAAAAAATTTTTGTAAAAAAGTGTATTTGCTCTTGTTGGTAGACCGTGTTATTTTGAAATCGGGTAAAAAAAGAGCGTGTACAAAAAGTGTTAGGGGTATTCTTTTTTTGCAAAATTCATTTGTAGAGTACGTAGAGTACGTCAAGTTACTGCGATTGTATGTAACAGGCGTTCAGTGCAGAAACATTTTCCGAATTAATTCAAGTGTGTCTGTCATGTCCGCCCATGTCGCGTCTGTTCATATATTTTATTTTCAATGACAAGGCATAATTATTAAGAGATTTTATATAGAGAAGAGGTTTAACTTTTTTTGGTTAATGTATGATGGAAATCAGTCCCACATAATAGGAATTTGACATAAAAAAAATATTTTGTACGAACTTGGGCTACACAGGCGTATTTTTGGTGTCTCATCCCAAAAGCAAGCCTCTGTGTGGCACTGAGGCCTAACTGTTAGTACTTTATGACCCAAAAAAAAAAAAAAAAAAAAAAAAAAAAGATGAAGACTAATAAGCTCTTTGAAAATACATCTAAATAATTAATTTTTTTCAATTCATAACAAATTGGTTCTCATTTTGAGATCCGTTCTCCGGAAGGGCTTCGAAAAATAGTAAAATTAATATGACGTATATAGGAAAACCACAGTTGAAGTTTTGATGAAAATTTCAACACAGATCCAGACAAGCAACTGAAGAAAGATACGGACTTGATCAGATAAGCAGAAGCAGAGAAGAAGTTTACTATAAATTCAATGTATCGTAACTTGTTTAGTAAGCCAGCTCGTGATGTTTGCTGCATGCATATTATTAGTTGCATCGAAACGCTTCTTCTTGATCGCTACAGCGTTTACAATCACTCAATGGGTTGTAGGCATCTATGACCATTTGCAAGCATTTTGGGCAGTGAGCTTTTCGCTTAGGACGATGGATTGATCGATCTATAGGCAAAAATTGTCAAATTTTATGGAAATTTTGAAAAGTTAACGAACTTTAAGTAGTTATGTTGTCCTTGAAAGATGAGAAAAACACATTTTCTCTAAATGTCTTTTTAGAGGGTACTCTGCAACATCTAGGACGATTCCAGGTAGAGCCACCTTCTACTATACCAATCCATTCAAAAAGATGATAAGCTTGTATGCCCGTCTGAATTTCCGGCAGACTCGTATGCAATTTTCGGTAAAGTTTATACAATGGACTGCCTTGCGAGACAAGTGACCGAAGTGACCAAAGAAACTAAAAGTTCGTTGTTTCATCAACAATCAATCCTGTCTAGAAGAAATTTCAATTAAACCGATGCAAGAAATCATGTTAGACAACTTTGAAAATAGAGTTTTGCGAAAGGGGAAATTATTTAACTTCAAAGTGCTACTAGAGTAGATAAAGCCGAACTTTGCCATAATCGACTTGAAACTTTGGGAAAATGTTCCGGACATATTTCCACGATGAGTCCATTGTAAATTAAATAATATTATGCTTACACAAGAGATTTAATTGATATTCAAGTGGGAAAGACAGGAACATCACTTTCTTTAAGACGTCGGCATGTATGAGAGACGGGTATGCCTTGTAGTAGCCAGGAAGTAGCAGATTTCTTTAAATCGATCAGATAAGTCATGCGACTTAAACATGCCATTCACATCATGCCCTACACGACTTGTGGCACAGGGCATATTAATAATGCTATTAAAAATGGTTCGGATCGGTTTAAATCTTCGACTCTTTTCCTTATAACGGCTTAACTTGAAATTGCAATTTTTTGAAATTTCCCAGCAAAAATCTCGACTAACAATATTTCGGTGTATTACGTTGAAGGTAAAATTCGGATCGAACAGACCAATATTTCTTAAGCTCCTGTCGTGTAACTGCGAAAACTTAGACTTTATATAGCGAAACGGTCGAATATTCAACACTTCGTCGTGCAAATTGTACCATAAAATAATTAAATATTGATTGCATCAAATTTACACCATGGACTCCATTTTATGTAAGGGCTTCCTTCAAACATAGCCGCATGAATAGTTGCTTAGGTAGGGATCGCGACTATCAAGTCAGCCTTCGCGGTTTCGAATCTCAAGTGCGGTAGAATTTGCTTTGGCCTTCGCGCATAAAACCATAACACTTACCGATCGGGCACGCTCCCACGCTCCCCTATCGCCTGCTCTATCAAGTTTAAAGCACAAGGGTTCGTTTTCTTGGACTCCCTACCGTATAAAGGGTTTTCATGAAAAGTGAAACTTTGTATGGTCTACAAAGTCATCATAGGGCGAGCATATAGGTGAAGAATAATATGAAACGCTTTAATAAAAATTTTGGGTCACATCAGTTCCAGTTTTTGCGCAAGCTCCAATCTAAGAGCTTTCACGAAAAATGCCGCTTTACAGGAAAACAATTTATAATTTTTAGCCTATTGTCGCGAAAACGAATGAACGAATGAACGAATGAACGAATTTAATAGGCGATGATGGTCGGCCTTGTCCGACTATAATAATCCTATTACTCGTTACACAGCAAAAGAAAAGGTCCGATGAAAAAACTTAATACAGGAGGAAGAAAGTAAAGAAAGATTTAAAAGTGATCGGAGTGATGGTTAGATGTTAACGCTTGTTTGGCAACAAATCATAAATTCTGGAGTATCTCCAGAGGAGCAATCAAAATTTAAATGAGGTCAAGTCGGTTATCCATATGCTAAGCTTCTATCTCGCACCCGAGACCGTGCAGTGCAGCCTTCAAGACAAAATAATTCTCAAGTGATTTCTCCGCAACTAATACTTAGGGAGTTAGACCTGAAATGCGCATCGTCCCAACGGCACTTTCTCATCAGCTGGCATTAGACCTGATGCAGATATAACTTTAAATTCACTAAGGTATGAGAATCGGAGGTTATGATGGGTTTCGCATGCATTTTACGCAAACTGTCGCCAAGAACCCTAGACTCGAACCCTCATGCTAAGCATGAGAGTCTGCTCCTTACGAAATCCTTTTTAAGTGCAATTTTTCCAATTGGCAAAGGAAAGAAAGGCTTCATGTTGCTCCTCCTATGTGTGGATAATGGCTTTTATGAATAATAACATATTTTTAATATAACATTAAAAAGAAATAAACAAAAAAAAAAATGTAAGTAAAGTTATTAACAAAGGAAATCCCATTGAACGAGAGCGGAGAAGTTCCTGAAGCATTAAGACACTAAACTAGATGATGAGTGACAGTAAAGAGCAATTTATTTAAGATTTTGTAAAAGTGAAAAAAGTGTTCTGGGGGACAAACAAAATTGAAGACATACTGAAAAGAAAGACTTTTTTTTTATTATTTAGCGCTATAGATCGATCCACATAACGGATTTAAGTTAAACATTCAAAATGAGTCAATTGTGGTCGGGAAAAGACTAACTCACGGCGTTCGTTACCAATTATAAATATGAACTGAACTGAATTGAATTGAATTGAATTGTAATGAATTGTGTTGTTGTTGTTGTTTTTTTTTTTTTTTTTTTTTTTTTGCCACAAGTCTAATCGAATCGTATCGAATCGAACGCAGAATGCAATGGAACTTTTCCTGTGATGTTATGATTCAGCCGATTCTTTCCTTTCCTTTTCTTTTCCCTTCTTTTGCTTTAGCATATTCGTTATTTATTTAAATCCGATAAATGATGATTAATTTTATTGCATTTCTTTATTTTTTAAAAATTGTTTACACATTAGCTTACATTAGGTATAACAAATCATAAAATTAAATCAATGGTACGTTAAAAAAAAAAAAAAAAGAAAAAAAAAGAAAAAATAAATAAAAATAAAAATAAAAATAAAAATACACAGCATTTTTTTTTTCCTCCTTCTTTTTTTCTCTTTAACATGCAGCTATTTTCAATTTAATTATTATATATAAACACACATACATAAATTACTAACTAAAACAAGAAGCCATGTACTTATACAGCTTAGCTCTACATACATAGAAAAACCGCAAAATAATATTTTATACATAAATAAACAAAACCAGATTAGTTTTTTTTCTTCTTTTTTTTTTTTCTTGTTCTTCTTCTTGTGTGTTTAGTAAGTAAGTAAGTAAATTGAAAAGAAAATATATATGTAAATCTATGTAAATTTTCCACATACACACACATATTGAATTTCAAAATTAAACACGAAATTATGTCCCGATTACATTATAATTTTTTATTTATTTTTTTTTTATTATTTTTTTTTACATACATACATACATATATACATGCGTATATTCACACATTGATAGATATATTCATACATTCATAGAAACATTAACAGTTGCATAAAATATTCATTAAAATTTTAACAAGTGCACAAAACATTTCCACACCTACCCCGCGCGCACGATCGATCCAATGTTGCTTCGAATTGTTGCTTGTAATTTTCTTTGAATAGTTTGTCGCATATCTTTCAATATGAAATTCATATACACGGACTTGCACTTCAATAACACTTATGTGGAACGCATCTATAGAGCATCTACGAACCGCATTATCTCGTATCGTATTCGTTCTAATTTCTTTTGAAACTTCACGCGAATTTTAACAATCTTAACAATGCGTTCAAGAGCAAAAACAAAAACAAAAAAAAATTGTAAAAATTTGCAATTTTATGTCTGCTTAAGCCAATTGGCGCCTGCAATAATAATAATCGTTAACTGATATGCATTTTCCCGATCTCAATAAGATGCCGTTACATACTGATTAGCTTTCGGCAAAGTAAAAAAATTCGATTATTACACGCGCGAAATGAATGATGATGATTACGGGAAGACTAAGCCCCTCTCGACTACTACTTTAATCATGTTTTCAATACGATTTCAATACGACTCAAAATTCATATCCAGTAAATGTAATGTAATCGTGAATATCTATCTATTTAATCGGTAGACAGTGTGTGCGGTAGCAGATGCTATTACAGCGAACAGTGTATACCGCTTAAAAGTTGGTGATAGGTGTGGAAAGAATTTTAGCTCGAATCCGCCGTCAAAATGCGATAGGAATCGAAAGTGTGGAAATTCGATAGAAACGTGAGGTTCCCTGCAACTGTGCGCCGGGGTGCGGGGTGCGTGTATGTTTGTTTCCGAGTTGTGTATACATTTTGTTGCACTGTTTTTACTTAAATCAGAAATTCTTTTCTCAACTTTTCGCTTTTCTCTCATTTCATTTTCAAGTCATTTCGAATAATCCTTTTTTTTTTTTTTTAGTGTTACACAAATTTTTATTTTTTTTTTTTATTAATTTACTGGAATTGTTTGTTGCTTTTAGAAAACTGTGTTTTTTTTTTTTTTGTTTATTTTTATTTTTTTTTCTTTATATTCGAAATTATTTATTAACATAGATCTCATTGAATATTGAGTTTGTTTTTGTTTTTGCTTTTGTTTTTGTTTTTGTTCATGATTAATAACTAATTCAGTTCGATATGTACAAAGGTTTTGGTACTTTGTCACTGAGACCATGAACTAGGTACGTATGGTCTCCAAACTTCTTCTCCGTCTCGTGTTGTGTGCGTGTGTGACTCTGTTGCGCCTACCACAGTATTAACGACATCTGTATTTTGTTCCGCTATATGCGCTGATGGTTGCCTACTATCATGCTGGGTTGGATTCGATTCCAGAGTTGTTCCGTCCGTTACGCCCAAATGGGATGAATGCTGCTGGTGATGATGATGCGAATGATGATGATGATGATGATGATGATTATGATTATGATGTTGCTGATCGGCAGAGTTATCATTATTGCCCAACATCGTGCTTGTACTTTGATTTTGTAAGGCCGTTACACTCGATTGATCCTCATGATCGGATGTCCCGATACCAATTTCGATACTGGAACGATTACCGGCTAAAGAGCTAATAGTTAAAGCATTATCGCCGCCAAGATATTGCTCGATCTTATCGGCACCGTGCAAATGTAAATGAATTTCGTTTTGATTAAAAGTCGAGTACAATTGTGGATATAAAACCATAGTTGGCGCGGTATGCGTAGAATATTGAGCTTGTGGTGTACAACTTCCGTATTGATAATTATTATAACCGTTTGACCAATTATTGTAGGACGGATAGCTCGCGTTGAACGATTCCAATTCGGTTTTATTCGCACTATAGCTGGGACTACAAATTGGGGCCTGAACGTGTGGCACTATAGCACCCGGATGATAGTCACTTGAAGCACAAAATGTTTGCATATCCGTTAGAACTGATGATAAATGTAAATTGGCAGGATCGGCTGTAGGCAACGACTCGTAACCGCTATAGCCAGCATTTGATGTGGCGGCTGTTGCGGCCGGCGGTGGCGGTGGCGGTGGCAAATGATGAGCATGATGCGTATGATGATAACTGCTATAAGCGGCCGAAGCTGCGGTATTTACGCTTGACGTATAACCTGTCCATTCAGCGGCACCCATTAGATTGTTGTCTGCAAAGTAAACGGAACAAAATAATTAAAAAATAATAATAAAAAAAAAAAAAAATAAAAAAAAATAGAAAAAAAATAGAAAAAACAAGAAAAAAAAGAAAAACCAGTTAATGAAGGTAAATAAATAAAAAAAAAAAAAAATGTTTATATAACTTATGAAAGCACCCGACAAGTTGTGGAAAAATTTCCTAGAAGCCACCATTGCCAAGGATATTAAACTAATTGCAATTATAATTAATTTAAGGGTTTCCCCTCTTCATTGATCAATAACAATAGCCGTTATTTGAAAATATGCGTCAACATAATCATTATTATGGAACACAGGATATCAAGGATAACGGCGGAGTAGAAAAAAATCACAAGGGCAAAAACAAAGCAACGCACGCAAGTACTTCGCAATTATCAAATGTCAATTGAAGGCTAAATTAATGACAGAACTGACGAAAGGACACCACACATACTACTCGCATAAAAACACAAACTCAAGCACAAACATACACATACAATTATACGCATATCGGCAACAAACTAACCGTTGGTCTTTTGGCGGGTTTATGGATCGAAAAAAAAGGCAAACAACATACCTTGACCGGCGAGAAACAACTAAAATAAAAAAAAATAAAAAAAAACAAGCGAAAAAATGCATGAAAAAAGACCAAAAAAAAAAAAAAAAACGGGCGAAAACAAAAAAAATTAAATAAAAAATAAATAAATAAATAAAAACCTGGCAGTGAGTGCTGCAATCTGTCGATTATTGCAACAGTGTGTAGAAAATTATATGTTGCCGTTTGCAGTCGCTTGCAAGCGAAGAACAGACTCACAGGAGTTAGCTATACTCGTGGAGGTAGTCACGCAGTGCTTGCACATTTATATATGTATGTGCTTGTGCTTGTGCTTGTGCGTATTAGTGTATGCAATGCAACATAATAATTTATTTAGCTATAAATGTGTATGTGACGGACGGTCATCGTATAATGACTGACTATGGCAATACGATGACGTTGTATGTTTGCCTACACACACACACATATATATATATATATATATATATATATATATATATCACATTGCTTGCTACGTGCGTTATTTCATTGTGTTTTCCAATCGAAAGGGGTTAAATGTTCATAAGCAATGCTTGTTTGTTTAGTTGCTGTGCTTCGGATTCTAGACAAATGTATTTGTATGTATAAATGTATGTATGCATGTATGCATGTATGTATGTATGTATATATGTATATTTATGTAATTGTTGGTAAATTTACTACTAATTGAAACATTAAAATGTGATAAGTGCTAGTTTTAGTTTCACCGCTTGGCTACTGATTGCCGGTGTCTTGCTTGTAAAATTATTTATATATACATACATTTATATTCATGTCATTTGTTTGCTGTAACGCTGACAGTAAGGAATTTGTAAACAAAACAAAACCAAATAAAAGAAAGAAAGAGCAGAAAATTGTTTCTTTATTTAATTAATATTTTTACAAAAATATTTATCGCGAACCAAGTCTTTTATGAAATTTTTAGTAAATTTTTCTTTATTTAATTTTCATAATTAATTTAGGAATGCTTTCTACAATGCTTTAAGAACATCTCGCTGCATAAGATTAACTGTCTTTGAAACAAAGTTTACTTTTATATATATATATATATATATAAGTTTTTAACCCTTAACCGTTTTGATGTTTAATTGATGGGTGAGCTCAGCAGGATTTCACGTTGACATATAACAAACATATGCATCAGCATATGCTTGTCATCATCTACTTGTGTCATGTATATTCCGTTTCTCAATTTCTTCTCTATACTAAGTAAATATTTTGATGCTGTTCCTCCGATATAAAATTATTTTTCAATTAACATCATTTTATGTTATAAACATTTCATCAAACCTATTACGCATACATACTTGCGATGGCTTTTTGATGCCAATGACAAGTTTATTTTCTAATTTTTTTTTTTTTTTTTTTTCTGCTTAAAATAAATTAAACTTTTTTCGCTTTCTTCTTTATCGTATATAAATATTATTTAACGACTTTAAAGGGTTAAATTCAATTATCAGCAAGTTAAAAAATTTTGCTCAGTTGCCCTACATCACCCTACAGTTATTCATAAGGTATTCTATGGGAAATGGTGGAAAAAGTGGCCCAATCCGCAACATTTTCAATAGCTTTCGTCCTTGAGAGAAATAAACCTTAAGAGTAATAAACTCCATTAAAAATTGTTATCTGCAAGTTGAATAGCAGAGAATAAGACAGACGGACGGATTGATAAGCTTAGGTCGATGCAAAAAGGGACTCTGAATCGAACGGTATACTAAAAGGTGTATCCTTCCTTTACATCCTTTATGGGGTTTTTGACGCTTGTTTCTGCGCCTTATTAAGGTATTGAAAAAAAAATTAAATTTTGATCGACTATAATATTGGGTAGGCGTTTTTATACAACTGCTGCAACATCGCCCTTTGCATACGAGTTCAAATTTTTGTACATTTGCCTGCTGTAGTTTATGAGTAACGAGGGCAAAGGCAATTTTTTATTACTTTTAAAAAACAAAAGTGTTCCCCGTTTATGTAGCACTGTAGACGTGTCCTTCGACCGATTTGGTTCATTTTCAATACCAACCTGCCTGCGAGAATTTCCAATGTTTCTGCCAAATTTGAAGTCGATAGCTTCATTTTTGCGACCAGGAGAGTGTTTCAAACAGACAATACACAGACGGACAGATGGACATGCTCAAATCGATTTAGAATTTGACGCTTATCGAGAATATGTATACTTTGTGGGGTCTCTGATGATTCCTTCGGGGCGTTGGAAACGTTTTGATAAAACGGATATACTCGTTATCCTTCGTAAGCGTAGGGTACATGTGTTCTTCAGAAGGAATAAAAGCTTGATCTGTTGCTCGTTACTCGAACACTACAGCGTATAAATCTACAAAAATGGACCTGAGCATGTTCGTCCCTCCACCTGTCCGTCTGCGCAAGTGTGTAGTATCTATGCTTAACATTCGCATCCCATTTTAAAAAGTAACGACATTTGAATTTTCTTCATTTTTTTTATACCCTACAGCAATTGTGGTATAGGGTGTATTATGTTCGTGCGAACGTATGTAACATCCAGAAGGGCTTAAGATCGAATCACCTTGTACTATAAGATTCGGGTCGGTCCACTCTTTCGATTACTCCCCGTATAAAATCTTATTTTGAAAAGTCATTCATTATATGGAGAAAATTTACAATTTTCAAAATTTTTTGATGAAACTCGCTGTGTAACAGACTTTTCAAATTGGTGCGAGAAATTTGGTTTTGCTGGGGCAATTTTTTGAACCCCTTTTATTTAACCGTTTCTGCGAAAATTGAGTCTTTGTACAGTCAAAATGCTTAATTTTGGATATTGTAGATCTATTTTTTGGATACCACCGCATATAAAGATCCTTAGGACATGCAAGCCTCTATATGTCAAAAAGTCTTAATTCGTGACGATTCATGATGGCAACTTGTTCATGATAGTAAGTTGACATAAAAGTTAAATGGATCTATTTCCCCGGCTCCACTCCATAGAAGATTTCTCATGAATATATATAGAAAGACGTTCAGAAAAAGATTTAATTTTTAATACTTCATAGTAGGAATTTAGCAAACAAAATCAACGGTACACAATTTGGATCAAGTAAGTCTACGTTTTGGACGCTAACAATAATTGGAGGTTATCAGGAAAAGCAAGCGCGTTTATATGGAGAGAAAGTCTAGTTTACTAGTTTCTAGTTTTCTACGACGGAAACTGAAAAATAATACAATTTTTTTGGAAGTAAATTAATTTTCGAAAATTTAGATCACGTCATGTTATGTTATGCATATTCTCCATTATAGGGGGTTTTGTTAAACAATTTATTATTACGAAGACGAGTGAATAATTGTAGTAGGCAAAGTGGTGTAGGGTGTCTGAAGGTCGACTTTGCCCTATTATAATATTCTTTTTTGTTTCTACAATTAATCATCCATTAATTTTTATAAATTTGACAGTGGCAGACAGATGGCTGAGCAGAGAAATTGACGGACGGACTGATGATAGCGGTACAGATGAATCTTTAATTTTTCTTTTTTTTTTTTTTTGCAAAAATATTTAATTAAGTCACGAAAACATTCGCAATTAGTTTATAATTCAGAAATGTTTAGGCATTTATGCATTATTCATATGCTATATAACGAATGCAAGGCATTGTTGCCTATATTTGAATTGCTTGCGTATTGCTTGTTGCTTCACAAGACAAGAAGTCAGTCAGAAATCACAATTCATGTTTAAATTTCTCGAATCCTGGATCAAGATTACATTTAAAGTAATCTCATGTCATTGAAAGTCGAGTATCGAGTATCATGCGGCTTATTCCAGGAGCGATATGTTTGTGTTGTTCGTATTACTTGGATTGCAATTGCAGAAAATTAAGTGTGCAGTTAAGCTCTGTTAAGTTCCCTATAGTATAATATATGAAGACAACAATGTGTACACAATTTAGTTTAGCGTTAATTGTGGTAATTTTTATTTTGTTTTTTTTGTATTTTGTATTTTGTATTTTGGAGGGATAGATAACAGACGTTTATTTAGGTCAAATATTTTATTATGATTTTTTTTTTTTTTTTTTTTTTTTTTTATAATTTTTATAAATCCTACGAGTCTGTATGTCTGAGTTATAAAAGCAGTAGGTAAAGCCACAAATCAATCGAAATGTGGTTTAGTCTGGGCAGCTGTTGGTACCAGCAGTAGACATTGGTTTGCTTAGGCTTTTTATACTTTTGTTTTTCAATCATATTCAAATACTATAGTAACAACAACAATAATAACAATAACAAAAGTAATATATAAGCAACAATGAACCAAAACGACAAAATCATCCTGCAAGGTATTTGAAATGAAGAGCAGACACAATTTATAAACGCACAGACATACGTAGACATAAAAATACACACAAAGACATGTTCATACATGATACATGTCTGTATTTTGGGCAAATGTTAATAGACCATTAACATGTCAAAGTGTATGTTATATGAGTAAAAGTGTAACGATCCAAAAATCATTCGAAAGGCGCAATTTTCAAAACGTGCCGTGCAACGACACGCACATTTCGAATCTTTTAATAAATTTTCAAAAGATTTTTATATTTATCATGTGCATTAAGAGACGACAAATTATTTACATTATATAACACATACACACACACACACACACACACAGACACAGACACACATGAACGCATGGATGTAAAGATATCTATATATATATATATAAAGAAGTATATCACTGTTTTCGGCCATCGCCTTCAAATGGAGATGAAAATCGGCATTTTATGAAATCTTAATCAATAAA
This sequence comes from Glossina austeni, assembly GCA_000688735.1. NCBI lineage: Eukaryota > Metazoa > Arthropoda > Insecta > Diptera > Glossinidae > Glossina > Glossina austeni. The sequence goes on from KK502451.1 coordinate 193,836, forward strand.
ATCTCAATGTCGATGTCAGAATGTCGATGAAATGTATTCCGAAATCTTTTCGCATAAAAGCGCAAAAGAACTCACATACGCCTTGGATTGAATTGAGTTGCTTTTTACTGTGAGAAAATATCTGAACGGTTCAATGTATGATAACTTTCTTAACCTAAGGTCACTAATGTAATGCATAAGCGCTTACATTGTGTTTTGATAAACCTTTCTAAACGATTCGGAACAAATTCGGAATGTCTCTCTCTGGCGTAGGGAATCAATAAGACATTGTAAAGGGTCGTTGGCAACCGAATCGTATTATACGATAGGAATTCGACGGGAGGTACAGTTAATGGAAAAAACAACGAGCAGATGAATTACTTCGACTTTTCGACTTTTTATGCTACCAGCAGAGATTATTTTCGATTTTTCTAATGTCCATACCAACACAGAGAACTACGTTGAATGCTAAAGGTGAATCGCCAAATCGATTTACGTACATCAGTTTGTCTGTCTGTCCGTTCGTTTGCTCGAATTGTGATTGCGGCCTTAAAATCTTCGTTAGAAGTGCGAATTTGTATTAAAATTGTTTGTTATCATTTTCCTTATGTTAGGTGTGGATAACTTTTAAAATTGGGGCGTGGACAGTTCACAATTGCTAAAAAAATTTCAATTAACTTTTTCATTTCCTTTTCCTTTAACTTTAGAGTTTTAGGTTTAGGTGTTGAAGTTCTCTTTAATAATCTGCTTTAGGTTCTCAAGTCAGCTAAATCGAACTGAACGAATGACATGCCCACAATTATCAAGAGTGCAAACTAAAGTAAGAGGATGATAGGAATTTTATTTTGTAAAATTATGTAGAAAGTGTTGGCCTTTAATATAAAAATCATTCAACATTTTTTACTATATCGATAACAGAATAGTTGAACGATATGTCGAGTGAATGGATTTTCGTTCTATATTAAAGTCCACGCTACAAGCTGATTGTAAGCCGATTCATTGAAAGAAATCAGTCTATGAATGAAATTAATATTTGTATATAGATTGAGGAGACGAAAAGGAAGAAATTGCGTAATTAAAGTAAATTTTTTATATAAATTTTTTAAGATAGTGATCGTGCTTGTCAAGAATAAGTGCACCGGCATAGGTGAATCGGTTCCCTTACTGTCTCTATCATTCTCGCTCTGTCTGCCCATGTCAGAAAGGTATATACATATATATATATGTATATATATGTAAGTGTGTGTATGTATTTATTATGAATTTCGCGTAGCATATTTTTAAGCTTTACCAGCCTTTGACATTTTGAATGCATATAAAGTCTGTGGGCAGTATGAGATCAGTCAAAATTCTTTGCTGAAAGTGGGAAGAAGAGGAATATGAAAATGTCTCTTTTTGCAATTCGCTCGTTTTCATCTTTCTCTTCTGTTTTTTTTTTTTTTCATTTTATAATCAACTTCGTTAGCAACTTTTGTGCTAACCGCAGCCAACTTCCGCTCTTTTTGTGTGCCTCATCAATCACCTTTACCTATAAACATTTTCCATACCGATGCAACTATTATTGCTTTCGTAATTTTGCATACACATAGACATGCGTACGTGCAACACACTGTGTACCCCGATTCTGAAATTCTTACATTTTACAAATTTATGAGAATTTTTTCTTTTTTTTTTTTTCTTTTTAATCTTTATGGCCACCAGGAAATGAAGTCTGCTAGAAGCAGTGTGAGCAGATAGTGTTACAAAGCCTTTTGAGAAATATGCAAATTTAAGTGTTGTTATTTCAAAATAATTGCCTTAGAAATCTTGAGGTTTTTTTTTTTTTTTTTTTTTTTTTTGTTTCTTTTTATTTACTTTTCATAGATAAGATATACATCTACGTTTTGATCAATAAGAGAATTGGGAAAAAAAAAACAAATACGAAGGTGTTAAATCGATAGTATCCGGTAAAATGAATGTCTGTCCACATTGGAGGAACAANTTTTTTTTTTTTTTTTTTTTGTTAACTTTTGTATTTAAGTCTAATATGCGCGAGATTATGGGAGCTCTCGATCAATAAGAGAATTGGGAAAAAAAAAACAAATACGAAGGTGTTAAATCGATAGTATCCGGTAAAATGAATGTCTGTCCACATTGGAGGAACAATAAATAAATAAATAAAAGAAATATGCAGAAATTGAAAGAGAGTTTAGATGAATGTTCATAGTTAACGTGATTAACATTTCAATATAATTTACGGGGAGAGTGAATGTTTGAAATCGATTTATCTCTCGATAAGTGGTCGTCCGAGATTCAATTAGCTTTAGAATGCTAAGTCCCTTCTCCTCAAGACTGTCCCTTTGGCAATGTCAGCTCAGTTTGAGCAAAGCACTTAACTTGTAAAGAGTTTCAAATTATTTGTTGTCCATAATTTGCGTAGTATCGTAAACATGTTTCGATTAGGGTTATAGGGTAAGTGCGTGCTGTTCTCTTAATTGTAACACTCTGAGCAGTTTTAATGAGAGAAAAATATAGAACTCGTCACACAACTCACGAACTAGTTAGCTCAGCAAAGGCATGTACATGGGTCTTACACGCCACCAATCCTCCTAAAGTGGCCCTAAAATTGAATGCATTTAATAGTTTTTTTCTATAGACAAACCGGAGGAGCTACAGATAGTATCGTTACGTAAACGTGGAATTTACAAAAGTTGCATTTTTTATCTTCAACTTGTTGCTCTAACTTTCTTAATTATTATGCTTGCGTTCGTAGCTGGCTGTGTCCCATGTAGAAATGTGTGTTGGAAGATCAAAATCTAGTTACGTAATAAGTGAAGGGTAACTTTTATCGAGTTTTTCCCATAAATGCGTTTCGAGTCGCTTAGCCTTTGTACCAAGTGATGATCAAGTCATGCTACAGCATGTTTGAAATATGAAATATTCGATCAGGAACATCGTGGCTGAGAAGCTCTGATGCATTCATTCCATAGCCCGAACTTTAACCCCTTTTGCAACTACTAGCAGAGCTCTCTTTCTCTACATGAGTCGAAATACTGACTTTAAGAGAGTCATATGGACATCAATTCGCTCAGCTTTTCAGGATAGGAGTCTCAGAATTTCTATAGCGATGAAATTTTCTCCCCACAAAGACGGCACCAGATTGTCGATAAAAATGCTAGATATTGGCTTTCAGGAAAGTTGATGCAAAATATAAAGAAAATATGTTTGGATTTGTGTGAAAAATGTACGAGCTTTTGTTTTAGATTCTTAATCAGATTCTTAGTAAGATTTCGAGTCGTTTTGTCCGTACATTTATCCATTGTTTCCTATTAATAGTCATCAAGCGCTTACACTGAACGAAGGACATAAACATCTTGTTTAGTTTTTTGCATTGATTTTCACACTAAGCGAGATTGCAAGCGTGCAAGCACGCTTTACAGTCGCCAAAGCAATTGTTATTAATTGAAAGAAACGAGAATTTCAGTATATTACTGTTGCCTATAGGAAAAATATTAAAGAAAAATTATGACAAAATAAATAAATCAACACATCATCCATAACAGAAATAATGAGTAAAAATATTAAATAAAAGCCATTTTAAAGATCTCTGGCAAAACAATATCGAAGCTTACGATTTATATATAGAGATGGTTGGCAATCATGGTAGGCGGACGTAGATGGGTTTTTCTCTCTTTGTTTTGTTTTTTTTTTTTTTTTCTCTGCATAGCTTGCCAAGAACCGTTAACTTACCTTGTATATGCGTTGCATTAGGTTTATAACCCTGGCAATCGGAATTGATTGTACTGCTGGATGATGAATGATTGCTGGTTAGTTGCGGTAAGTTAGGACCAGTCGATGATGTAGGCGCAACGGTTACATTAGCCGCAACGGCCGATGAACGAGAGACGCGATGCAAAGATCCCAATTCGCGAAAATGACTGGAAAAGGTTGCGTCCGGGTAAGGACGTTGAGCGAGTCCAAAAGCACGAAATTGATGACCACCCGGTGGACCTTAAAAATCAAATAATAAAACGATATAAACGTAATAAGTCTCCATAAGAGAAACTTTAAGCTTTACTTTATTTGACTTTGAGTTTCACAAAATATAAGGAAGACTTAAAAATGTATTCCACTTAGCAGAAACGATGAAAATAACAAATGAAATGTTTAGTTTAGACACTTGGAAATTATAAAGGAAGACTAAGATTAAAGAAGCATATGATGAAACCAACGGTACATAATAATAATAAAGAATTTTTATAAAAACCGCAACATGGTTTAAAGTTGGTAAACAATAAACCAACAGTAAATGGAAAAACAAAAACAAAAAAAAACGAAAAACGAAAAAAACAAAAAACAACTAAACGAACACCAGCAACAATAATAACACTAATATGAACGAACCTATGTAGTCGACCATTTTCAATGCTTTTTTTTTTGTTTTTTTTTTGTGTTATGTTTTTTAAGTTGCTTTTCAAACACTTGTGGTATCAATTCTCTCATTAAAACTGTTCCACATAAAAAAAAAAAAAAAAAACAAACCACTCATATGAAAATATATAACAAGAGTACGACAGATATCCTTTCACACTGACACACTAAGTCAACCAAGCAAAACATGGCGGTCTCCTGCCATATATATAATGAGCCTTATATATATATATATATATATATATATATATATATATAGGTGTGTTTGTGTATGTATATGAATATGTATAAATGCTATGCCGTAAAAGTATCCGTATCCGATTAGTCTGTCATCATTTACATAAGTTGCTTGAAACGCTACAATTAACCGGATCGGGCTCTTGTAAGCATATTTAGAAGAAAACAAAAAAAATTGTATATACAAATATACATAATGAAAGGAATATTTTTTTGCAGCACCTTTCGTAATCAATAATATTTGAAGTTCTATGTCATATTTTCGAAGAGGGATTAACTAATTTCCCCTATTCTTGTCTTAGCTGACTGAATCAAATCAGGCGTGAACAGGAAGCAAAAAAATATAAGAAAAAGAAGGCGAAAATCTGAAAAGATAATGAGTACGCTACAGTTCGCTATTGTTGTATTCGTTACAATTGATATTCTCGATCTTCGATTTGTGCGAGCTGCGCGTGTAGAGATAACCAATGCTATCGCATATGTTTGCCGATAAATTTTTACTGCTTGTAACATACCTTTTTAAAGTGATTATGTGTCATTATACTATAATTGGTAAACATATGGAATCGGTTTCTAATGCTACGATTGCCAAAACAATTCATCAATTGAGTGAAACGAACGAAACACGAGAGGTGTTTGATATTTTTTAAATGCCTTCATTTAAAGATTAGTAAACGTTATTATCCGCTTATATATCCGTAGGGAATATACGCGAGCATTTACCCTATATATATATATATATATATATATATATATCTTTTGGTTCGGTTATGGTTTTTTTTTTTCGTTTGTTTTTTTATCTTTTTTGTGTTTTCTTTATTTTCCCTTTTAGAAATCACTTGATATTTATTACGATTTTGTTGTAGTCTTATTATTATTATTATTATTATCATTATTGTTATTATTATTATTATTATTATTATTATCATGATTATTTTAGCTAATCAGTGCTTTAACCACAAATGAGCAGCGATAAATTTTTCGCTTAATTAAATGACAAGAATTTCCTAAACCAAAAAAGTTTGGTTACAATTTATGTATGTTACGGTTATTTTGAGGTTAATTATAATGAAATATGTAGAAAAAAACAGTTTTTTTTTCTTTTTCTTTTTTTTTTTTACCACTAGAACAGGCTAGGCCGCCGGGGTATATAGATAAGAACGAACGATTACAAGTTAAACTAAATGTCAATTTTTTCACTTCAATATTCGCAACGATTTGTTTTAAGCTTAAAAAAGCTTACCTGAAACATCGATTATGTTCAGTTAATCTATTTATAAATTGTGCAAGGAATTATGAGAGAGATGTGCACCGATCATCAAAATTATGCTGCCAGTTGGCCTAAATGATCGCATGCCATCAATTAAAGGATTAATGGTAGTATGAAATTATGCATGTGTCTGTAAGTAAAATATTTATGCGATTATTGATGATAAGCCCAACCATACCAATGGCTTAACTAACCCAATCTTGAAGATTGAAAGTTTTCTGTCAGCAAAACGAAAGCGAAAAAATTTATTTATTTTTTTCATGTTTATTGCGAAAATACAATTTTGTGCATTTCTCCTATTAATCGAAGGAGGATTGCATTATAGTCCAGTGACAGCAATATATTCGATATTCAGCATATGCCGCCCATGCTTTTGAAGTGAAAGCAACAACAGCTATCATATAGGGTAAGATATGCTGGAAAACTTTATATAAAAAATATTTCGCATAACAAAACCATTCAGCGAGGAAGCGATTCTGAATTGAATCCAGAGTGTGAAGTAACAGCTGCCTTATCCTTTTACTCTCTGTGTTAAGAGTCCCGTTTAGCATAACAATATGAAGACGTTTACAACTTTTCCGCTATATTATACGAATTGATTTTATATGAAACCGTGTTATAGGGAGTTTGGCTGTGAAAGAAATTCCACAGAAATTCCATTCTATGCTACTATAAGCAAATTTAGATTTATTGTACTTGCAACTTGAAATATATATTTTTAGTATGTATTCCTATTTACGCCATACAGCATTTGCGATGCAGGATATATTAAGTTAGGGCGGTGGTATGTTACACGCAAAAGGACTTAAGATGGGCCCACTTTTTGTTATATTGATGGGTTCAGAATTGTAATCTAAATTGATCTAAGTCTGTCTGTCCGTCTGATGTCTGTCCATGTAAATTAGTGTTCAAACTACAGGTCGCAATTTTTTGAAATTCGGCACAGTGGCGTGTAATGGTTCAGATCGTTGAACATTTGCGACTACTTCCCATATAACGCCCCATCCCAAAAATTCGTTATATGGGAAAACATTGGAATTTTTAAAATTTCGCAGCAAAAGTAGCCAAGTAGCAGTATTAGGGGCATTCTAAATTGGTATGAAAACTTTGGACTGGGTGTGGCAATTTTTGAACCCCCTCTCATATAGCGAAAACTGAAGTTCATAGGACAACGTGGTATAATTTTCAATGCTTCATGAAGAAAATTACATCCTAATAGTAATTTAAAATAAAAACATTAAATGTATCAAATTTGGACCAAATCGATTTATTTTTTGGATCCCCACCCTAATAAGAACTTTGACGAAAATGTTAGAAGAGAAAAGTCGAAGTTTTAATAGGTGGTGATGGAAATTGACCCACCCATGGGGATTGACCCATAATATTATCGTAGTGAACTCTACAAAATTTGGACCATCCACAACTATTTTTTGGATCCTGCCCTACGTGAGGATTAAACTTGCACTTCATTAGTTTGCGTTTTGGGCCCGCTTCCCCATTTAATACGCGTATGAAAAATTGAATGAAAAATAAGAATTGTGTTAGACAACCTGGTGTAGGGTATTTAATGGTCAGCCTTGCTCGACTATAATGTTCTTATTGGTTTATTTAATGCAAAGGTAGAGTTGAAAATTGCAAAAATTGATGGAAACTTAAAATTGGAAATACTTTATGGATGAATTGAATGAATATGTGTGTAAACCAACACACATGCGAAATATTATAATAAAGTATGTACACAAGTATTTCTATTCAATACGTTCTAATATTGCATTTTTATGTTTGTGTTGCGTAGTCTTACACATTGTGTTCGTTTCAGGTTTTTTTTTCCCCCTCAGTTACTCGCATAACAAAGACATTTCAAAAAGCCTTAGTTAGGAAATTACATAACTCAAGGAAATTTTTGGACCAGATTTTAAAACAATTATATCTGACAAACTGTCTTTTCGTTTTTTTCTTTAGTGGACATGTTCGTAGGCGGCTCTGTACTCGCTTGTATTAAGATTTTATACTCAGATCCATATTAACTATGAATTCTAAATTAGGCCGTTTCGTCTATTGTAAGCGTAGTTTTCACGCACAAGGTTCATTCAGAGTCTTAGCTTACGTAACAATTGTCAGTTTTCTATAATAATTGTTGCAGTCGCGCGCCAATAATAAAAAAGCCCACAATAGACGGAAAGGTGATTGGAAGGAGAGACGGATGTTCGGAGGAACGGAGTTCTACTGCAGACGAACTCCTAGGCGTATTTTTGTGCAAGGAAACAGATATAAGGAGGAGCAGAGATAAAGGCGATCTGGCTAAAAACTGTTTCCCCTTATAAGGAAAAAGAAGGAAATTTAAGAAATTTTTCGCTCTAATCGTGCAAGTGGAACGTTAAACATTTAATGATATCTCCGTTCAAGGCATGCACGCCAGACTTAAACATAATTACGTGTATATGTGTTTGTATTTGGAGGAGTTGTCGCAATCTAAATTATTTCGATTTGATGGAGTCTAGCGAAAGGTCGGCGAGAGAATATGCGCTAACAATGCGCGATAATATTTCAGAATCATTTTTGAAACTTTTGAATAATTCGGAAGAGATGACGAGATGACTCGCACAAGGTGAGCATAAATTCACTCTTCTTGCTTGTTGTGTTCTCTTTGATATTTGTTTTTGTTTCTTGGTTTTTATTATGATATTAAAGAACTTGATTACGATAATGCGAATATAAATGTAAATGAATTTAGAATGCGACATAACTTAATTAATGAATCCTTTTTGAGATGAATTCTTATAACGGTAAAGTTAAAAATCTCACCATTTGGACAATCACCGCTCAGAGCAATATAATTGCTTAAGAAAGCGTCCTCGAAATCCGAATGAATAAAATCAGATTCAATGCCTGAAGATGAGGCAGACGAATTGCCGCCACCGCCGCTACCCGTATAAAACCATAAATTATGACAACTGGTAGCGGTCAAAAAATGATCATCAATTTCATCATTATTAATATCATCAACACGTTTAGCGTTATTCATAATGTTTTCGTATTCTTTAATTTGTTGAACGTTATATTTAAGTGACGGCGATAGTGGCGGCGATAGCGGTTGTGTCGATGGTGGTGTTGGTGGTGGTGGTGGTGGTGGTGGTGGTGGTGTTGGAGGTGGACGTGGAGGTGGAGGTGGAGTTAGAAGTACAAGTGGTTGTGGCAACATTGTTCTAATTGTGCGTTTATGTGTCTGCAACTTATGGCTGATCGTACGACGTGACTTAAACAACAAAAGCGACTTACTTGTTTTAGAACGCGGCTCTCGTGGTCCATCGACGGTAACTTTAATAGCTTTAGCATAAGTAGCCACCTGTGGTGGAAACGTTTCCACCGTAATGGTTAACGTAAAACTCTTGCCTGAAAAAGACCAAAAGAGAAAAAAAACAAAAAAAAAAACAAAAGAACACAAAAATAACCATAACAATCAATAAAGGTGTTAATTTAAGATGTTTATGTTATGTTGTTGTTATGTTTTAGTTATTAAAACAAGGCAAAAAACAAAAAAAAAAAAAAAAAACTCGTAATATTTTTTTTTTTCTCCTTTTTTTTGCACTTCTTCCGTTTAGCTATAAATTTAACATATGTACGGCAATCTGTCCATAAACATGAACAGAAATCGAAAACTTCGGAACAAGACTTAAGTGATTTAGTTTTAAAATTCATTTAAGGTTTTAAAGTGTAAGGCGGTAAATTTTTTTTTGGTTGAATTAATTTAGAGTGATCGTTACACGCGTCATAACAGTTGGCGGTCCATCTTCAATTTAAAGGCAGTAGCACGTGCACACGCAAACACATACACACACAGATACTCAACTCATTTTTAACTAAAAGGATAAAAGCTCTTGAGTTGTGGTCTTAAACGTTAAAACTGGATAATGAGAAAAATTATGAATTATGAGTGACAACGCAGCTATTAAGAAAATATGCCGAAGAAGCCCGAGATCATATAAACAGAGACATTTTAAGTATTTTTTTTTTTTTCTCTTCTCTATTGATGCGAAGGAAGAAAAATAATATATATATATATTTATATATATATATACGTATATGTGTGTATATATATATATATGTATATATATATGTGTATATATATATATGTATATATATATATATATTTTAAATTGGTTTTGAAAATTATTGTTAAGAAAAACTTTGAATAGAAATTTTGAAAATTTTCTTAAAATTTCATTTTCGATCATAACCGATCCTAACACTCTCTTACACTATGTATATATATGTATATATGTATATATCTTACACTATCAATATGAAATTCTCAATCTCAAGAAAGAGTACGTAGCTTGAGCTGCCATAATGACGGAGCAAGACCAACTTTTCCTACCCCCTCAGCTTAATAAACGCAAAACGCAAGTTCGGAATAAAATTAAATGTTTGAGATGCAAAACAACCATTGTTCGAATTAGGCAAGTGATCAACATCGACGATAAGAACAACCACCATACTAAGAAATTGAACCATTTTCTTGTCTGCTTGTCTGTCCGTCTACCCATCTGTCTGTCTTGTTCTCTTCTGTTCAACCTATGGGTTGCAAATTTTTCAATTATTCCGATGAAATTCGGTGCAGTGATATCCTTTATCCCAAAGACGAACACTATTGTAAATAGTTTGGATCGGACCACTTCTTCGACCATTTTTCAAATAACGCAAAATAGGTTGTAGGGTATTTCATAGTGGGCCGTGGCGACCTATAATATTTTTACTTGTTCTAAATCATATTTCCGATAAAATAGCCCATTGCCTGTTGGTTTTGGATGAACACGTTCAGAAACGTTTGACATAATGTTTTAGATGCAAATTTGTTACTTGTCATCTCTCAAAAATGAGAAAAAACATTATTCAAGTACTTGCATACCCAAAAGTTCGCATATCTTTTTTTTTTTTTTATTTAAGTCCATAAAAATGACTCGTATTTTATGTCAACACAAGACGGTAGCTTAAGTAAATATGGCTCCAAAGTAATTCGAAGAAAAAACCTTTATAAGAGCCGATGCTTGCCTTTGCCAGCGCTTTCATAATAAATTTCTCATTTTCTTTTTCTTCTCGTTAAGTCAAGTCTTTCTCGCCAAATTTTTCATTCAAATTCGTATCTAAAATGTGATTGATTTACGGGTTTACTGGTGAAACTTAAAGCCCGAAACACTGATGACATTTACTATTTTGACGTTTGACTACCGGGGCGGCGGTTTCCATACAAAAAGAAAAATACCCGGAAGCTCTTTTATTCAAATGTGGATCTCATAAAAAAAGAAAACCAATTATGAAAAATTATATTCGGTCGTGACCGAATCTCTTATATCCATCACCGTGATTGTCCCAAAAAAAAAGGAAAAGAACTAATATCGGGTGGGCGCGGCTGATTTTTTCTATTTTCAAAATAAAAGTACAGGTTTTGTATGGTATATGCGTTGTACTTTATGAGTAACAAGTAGGAAACGCGAAAAGCAAAAGTGTTCGCAGTTTTTATTATATAGGCGTGTGGGCGCATTGCACGCATGTTTTTTGGGTCTTTTTCAAATCTTCAAAATTCTTGCAAGTTTGTAGGCGAACGGGAGAATGTCTTTCATAGATACTACACAATCGCGCAGACGGACAGATGGACAGATGAAGAGGCGGACTTGGTTAAATCGATATGTACTTTGTATGATCTCTGAATTTGCCTTCTGGACGCTGCGAACATTTCGACAAATCTTTATCCTCTGGTGATGGGTAAAAAGTTCACAAAATTACAAAAGCAAGTTTTTTCTGCTCCTTTTGAGAAAAAAATTTCTAATCAAAATGTTTTGCTTTTGGGTTTTCTAAGCAGCAGTTTTCCTTTTTTCAATGTGTTGGATACCACCCAAGGGGGTGTCCACTGTTCATATGACACAATGGCGGGCAGAAAAAAATGAGGAAAAAGTGGATGTGTGCCCCTTTACCGACTGACCGCTCTTCGTAGCTACGACCTCCAAGATTTGAACCCGCAAACACGGACGTGATAGTTGCGATTTTCGCCTATTCGCCTACTCATGCGGTTGATATGATCAATACGAAGGTAATTATGAATTGCCATAGGATTTAAAAAAAAAAAGAAGAAGAAAAGCAAAACAATCAAAGATATGACAAAACACCATTACATTAAGCTGCTGTTTCCTCGCCGAAGTACACAGACAGGATCTTGATATGAAATTTCATAAAAGGGATAAAAAAAAAATACAAATTCTATGGATTTCTTGTTCACTTTTCGAGTTTAGAGAAGCTTTGGTCTAAAGTTTTTCAATTTTGTTTAGAAATCTTTAGGAGATGAATTCTCGTTTTGATTTTGCTCTCTCAAGGAAAGCGCAAAATGGAATGAAGTTAATAACGATTGATGCAGTAAATAAAGTGACATACAATGGAATCAAAAAAAAAAAAAAAAAAAAAAAATATTTTTACGGACTCTTTGTTCGACTTAGGTATCGATGAACGCTCAACTGTCGCTTATGTCGTATGTAGTCAAGTTTTTTTCTATGGAAAACAAATCGCAAAATTTCATTATAACCTGTACTAGGATGTGTAAAATTAAAGAGAGGGAAAGAGAGAAAGAGACAGAGAGAGAGAGAGAGTAATCTCTTATGTAAGTCCGTAGGACAACTGTATAAAGAGTTTGCTTGTGATTACGCTAAAATTGCAAAATCTAATAGAGTAATAGTTACACTATTACCGCACTATTACCGAAGTCCTAAAGAGTTCTCATAACATTATAGATAACATTATGCCGCCAAATATGAAAGCAACCAAAATGATTGAGGAGCAAACATTGCGAACTTGACGTTCATCCTTGAAAGGTTTACTTGCAGAGAGAGATTACATAAACATTTTCCACCTATGTCACGCGTACACATATACATACACACACATACACTCCCATATAAACGATATATATGCAGTCGCAAACATTTGTACATAAAGTATTTGGATGAAAAAAGCAAAAAAAAAAAAAAAAAAATGAAAAAAAAAAAAAAAAAAAAAAAATTTTAGTGGGTTGGGTTTATTTCTTTCTTTCTTTTTATTTCATTTGGGAGCGAGCCATATACAAGGCTGTTATTGCTGTTGTTATTGTCGTGACTGCTTTTTATTATTGGGGTTATGTGTGTAAAAACTACACCCACAAAATTGTGGCCAAAGAGAGTGAGCATAGATATCTCGACCAAAGTTAACCGCAAAACCTCAGCCGCAAATGGAGAATGTGGAAAATAATGTATTTCTGTCTTTTTCCATCCCCATCAATCTCTCATTCTTTCGCATGGCACATGCGATGCACATACCTTCCCTTCGCTCAACGTATTTCAAAATAACTTATGAATGGTTATTGAAAAATTCATCTATAAATGCTATTTATAACAGGATAATGTCTGTTTGTTTGCATACGCACACACACACATACACACACATATAATTAACCGATGCAATACCGATGTATTGATTGCACGCACACTACTACTTTACAGAGTTGACATTGAATGTTAAATTTTGGCCGTAATAATGCTGGACTGCATATGTGATAGGCTGGCTGGCTGTGTGTACCTTCCCATCCCATTCATGTTTGCTAAGTAGTTTAAGTCCTTTATTCATTATGTTGAAAAATGCGAGAGAAAAAAAAAAAACAAACCAACAAACAAAAACACTTTATTGTTGTTGGTGGTCAAGTGAAAACGTCAAAATACTATTTATTGATGTGTACGCGTATGCCTGCATGGACGAATGGTGTTTACGTGCAACTCATGCAGTTTTTTTTTTGTTGTTGTTTTTTGTGTGTTACTGCTGTTAAATATTTTATTCACATTAAATGAACCGTTTAAATAGCTTTGACCACCGATATCAATAAATAACATAAAATGCAATTGCACCGGAAATATTTGCCTTTTTTAATTTTCTTCTCTCGACTATTAACGTAGTGTCATAAACATCTATACATATATGTGTATGTATACATTAACTAAATTAATAAAAATTTAATTTTTTTGCTTTCTTTGTTTGTTTTTTTTTTAATATTTCATTAATTAAAAGCATTTGAAGAAAAAATTTCTATTTTTTTTTTCTTTTTTGTTTTTTCTTCTATCAAATAATTGCAAACTCTTGTAATAAACTCTTGTCTTCCATAATTAAAATTTTTAAAAACCTATTTGTTGAACTAAAAGGTTCCCTCCCATGTTGTCTTGTTTTAAATCTTTTTTTAATTATTTATAAAGGAAAAAAAAAAAAAGAAAAAAAACCAACGTTAATAAGCTAGAGACAGCAAACTATTGTTAATAATTCGCTTAAATCTTAAATTAAAATTTTTATCAATTAATAAGTGCATCCAATACCTTATGCGTCATTTATTTGTTTTTCTTTTTTTTCTCAAGCTTTCATGAATATTTGGGCAACATTTTCTATCGACAAGATTTTTTTAAATGTTCGTTTTGTTAGACTTTTTAATTTTTTAAACTGATTCAGAATCAGTTTTGAAATCTAAATTTTAATCTTGTCTGTCCGTTCGTCCGCCTCGTTTTCTTGTGATCAACCTAGAGGACGAGATTTTTGAGATATTTTAATGAAATTTGATACATTCCATTAACGTACTTTGGACCAAGGACGAACGGTATCGATAATGGGTCGGATCAGACAAGGATATACTAAAATTGTGTGGACCTTTACGGCATCTAGAAGTGCTTGGGATAGGTGCACATTCTACTATACCAACCAGAATACAAAATCATCTTTTAAATCGATGTAAATTTTTTCTGTCCATCTGTCCGTCTTGTATGATGAAATTTGTTACATTGACGTGGACGCTAAGGACAAACATTAAATGGATGGGAAGAACGAGCGCTATTGAAAATTGTTTGGGTCGAATCTATTTTTCGGTCATTCTCCATGCAATGCCTCACACGGAAAGAGGGTTATGTTCATAACATTTCAGGATGTTAAAGTTTTGCTTATCAACCACAAAGAAATTTCTCAAGCGAAAATATTACGTGCAGTAAATGTTAACATTATAATGATATATGTCTCACGATTCGTCTGATTTCTCTTAGTACGGCAGCAAGCTGAACCTCTGCCCATATCTTAGCATTCAGAGGTTAAATTTTAAAATGAGTGGAAAATAAATCCACAAACCTTTTACTTTCGACTGGCGAAAAAAAAAAAAAAAAAAAAAAATTAATCGAACACGAAATTCGGAAACCGAGTCACTTTCATATACGAAATATTTGTTAAAAATTAGGGTAACTCTCGGTATAGCGTGTTTGGCGAATCGGAAGGAGTCGCACAACTGCTAACCTATTATATAATAATTTTTCAACTTTTTTCACTTCATAACAATTTCTAAGGCGCGTCAATACGCTAACCTTTCGTAGAATGCAAATAGTTTTGCGACAAAAGAAATTAATGATAGAGAAAAGATATCTTTTTCGCAATTACCTGAAGTAGTTGTTAACAAATGCTGAAAATCACCATCAACACCTAATACAAATGGAAGACTTTAGAATAATTACAAAAATTGCTTTCCAAACACCATTGTCTAGCAAAAATAGAAAGCATTATAATTATGAATGAACGAATGTCGTAAACATGTTTATGACACAACTGTTTGCCTCTATGCTAACATTAGTAATATATATGTGCTTTGTAATTACATTTTATACATATATATATATATATATATATATATATATTATATATTATAACAAATGTGCAAAGAGTATAAGCAAAACTGAGTTTATGGTCAAAAAAAAATGTTTTTTTTTTTTTTTTTTTTTTAAAAGGAAAGATAGACACACACAAAGCTACAAGTAGGTCGAGACAGAAGGGAATCTGTTCATTCGACACGTTTAAGTCGAATCACGTATACGTATTTTATGAAAAATATATATATATATATAGTCAGATATGTTGAATGAAATGAAATAAAATTTTTGTCAAAATTTTGCGTCGCTCATAGAAGAAGTAGAAGAAGCTTTTCAAATAGTAGGCAAAATGTTAGGTATACTTTTCAAAAATCCAAGGGGATAAAACGCTAGGAGCGAGAACCTCATGGTCATTAGACTCGAACGGCTGCAAACGTCGCCGTTATATCGCAGTTGACTCAAACTCTATTTTGAAGTATTTTCCCTGAAAACGAACGCATCAATCGTGTCGCACATTTGCTCCGGATTTGCTTGACTAGTGTTTCTATTTCTTTGCACTTATTTTATCACTTATTAAGCGACAATTATGATTATTCTGCATACCGTTATTTTCAGATTTTTTGTTTTTAAGTCATTCATTTTCATTTTCATCGACTAAGAGAAAATATTTGATTTTACGATTTCACCTAAAGCTGTCACCAGCCATATTGGCTGAGAGACTTGTTGTTGTCCTTTTTCTTTTCTTTGTGAAATTAAACGAAATTTGCAAAATTTTCAAATGCAAATTTTTTAAAATATGACTTAAAGCCTACATCCTTGATATACTTGGAAATTTGAATGAAATAAATAATAGTTCGACATCCATGCAAATCCTTTCAAGTGAACTCAAACGTTTCCAATATAACTGCGATAACTTTTCACATAGACATCCGTATATTTCTTCTTCGATTCTCTTCTTCTCGATCTTCGATTTAAGAGGCTCTGTCCGAAGTGGTCAACAGGTGAGAAGACAAAAGTCGAATGAACTTAAGTTAGATGAGAAGGACTCATTTTCGTTGACAATGGTGTTGAGGTGTTTTCTGGTTAAAAACTCTTACGCGATAATGATTGACATGGAGTGCTTTTGGAAGAACAAGGTTTCTTGGCAACGTGTTTCTTGCCGGAAATCTCAGTCGGAGAAGTTTCCTTCGTAACTCAATTTTTCAAAGCTTATATGAATTCTTCGGACACTTCCAGCCTTCGATTTGGTCGGAATTATTTTTCTACGAATTTCTATTTTTTCTATTTTAATTTTAGGCTTAGTTTTGAAAACACGCTTCCCCCGCGTGCTAAGACCCGCGATTCGACAAAGTTAAGGTTTTCGGGGAAATGCCAGAAATAGTTAAGCGTGTGATTAGCAAATAAAAAATGTTTTACATAAGCTAAGTGAAAAGTTACGCTTGCTTGTTCGCAAAAACTTAAACGATGCGTATCACTTAATCTCACTATCGGGCTATTTAAGGTCCATGAAAACAACTATCCTTAATAGGCTCGATTTGCTTATGTCGCACTACGATTCGAAAATGAACTGAAATGAATGTTTACCGTTATCGGTTGCCAAACTTTTGCATGTTTGCTATGGCTTAGATAGGGGTTCACTCGCAACTTGGATTTGTCCCGGTTGTGGGCAGACCTCTGTCCTACATATGTACATGCAATTTTTTCGTTTATTTCTTTCTTTCTCATTTATTTATGTATATGTAAATTTTTGCTTTTTTTTATTCTTTACTTCTCCTTATGTACTTTGCACTAATTTTTAATAATAATTAGAATAAGATTTACTTCGAACAGTCCAGGCCATCAATTTATTTTAGCTGTGTAAAGAGATAAATAAGAATTCAATTTGTGTACAAGAAGACCCGTCAACTTAATATTTTATTTATGCGCGGTATCACATAATTGCTAATGATCTTAATAATCTTTAGCCTGATATGCGATTTGAAACGATTCAAATTCAAATGATTTAAATAAGTTCTCGGTTTCTCTGTAAATTTACACGCAATAACTCCCTGATATCTGGCTGGCAATCGGATACGAAAAACAAAGGTATCAGGAAAGCTTTTCAAAAACAAAAAGAAGAAGCATTTTGTTATTAACATAGATCAGTAGGTAGCAATAAGCAAAAGTATATACAAAAAATATCCTAAAATTTCCTTCTTCTCAATCTCGTATGTTGTTGAGGGTAAAATTAAGTTCAGAAAAATGTCAACGATATCATGGGGTGTTTTGTTGTTGATTAGATGCTTTAGTCATTACGGTCACCGTTCTGTCCATAAGCGTAACAACGGCAACAAAAACAATAAAAACAACAAATCGTTTCATATTACAAACAACGTTCGGAATAAAAACGCGGCTACTGTTTATGATAGCCTGCCTTCTTTACTAAAAACGAGGTTATAGGAAAATGGTGTTGTGTTTTTGTTTTAATGCAATATCGTGTTGTTCAAAAAAAAAAAAAAAAAAAAAATTATAGAAGCAAAGAAAAACAAATAATAAAGAAAAAAAAAATAAAAAAATAAAAATAAATAAATAAAACAAACAATATGTACGAGTACATGTAAAATAATGGCTCCAGTGATTGGAATTATGATTATTGTAATGACATTTTAGCAATGGCGCGCATTGATTGGAATGACACTTAATCAAGCATAACAGCCGTTCGTGGAGAGCAAAAATAAATAAAGAGCAGCAAAAATAAAAAATAAAAATAAAAACAAAAAAACTACATACATATATATATAAACATATGAAAAATGAAAAATTCATTTTTTCTATATAAAGTTAATGGATATATGAAATCAAAAAAAAAAAAAACAAAAAAAATAAATCTGATTATAGGGTTGATTATAAGCTGAAATTTAACCGACAAATAGTTACGTGTGGTGTACACAATAACTATTACATAAAGGTAATGCGTTGTTTGTTTGGGTGTTTTTTTTTTTTTTTTTTTTTTTTGTATATAGCTCAACAAGTATTTAATGAACCGGTTAGGAAAGCAAAGTATTTGTTGTGAGAGATTTTTCTTTTATCTTGCAAGATTAATGATAATCATTTGTGCCGAGTGAATTTGAATTGTTTTCTTGTTTTCTTGTTTTTGTTTTCCCCCTTTTACCGCGATTATCTGGGGCAACACGTATCATCACAAAAATTATTTAAGGAATTTCTGTAAATAACTAAATAAATGAATGAATGACACGCGTCATCAATAAGCGCCTTTTCTTCTAAATACGTCTATATATATATATAGAGACGTGTGTGTGTGTATAAATACAATATTACCAGTTACCGGTAAGAGTTTATATAAATGTATTGGGTATCACTATCTTAATGTGTGCTGTATGCGTGCACACATCGTTGCGATAACACCGACAATATTTTGTTTTTGAATTTTTGACTAATAAACTCGCGCTGCTCCTTCATAAACTCATTATTTTGTATAATACAAGTTATGTTAGGCGATGCTATATGTATGTGCTTTACATCTCTATCGGCATAAGTTAAGCTATGCCGCCGCTTTTTGATGATTATGATGAGCGGTAAGTTGTTCTTTATTTCACCCCGTCTTATATGATCTTTTTTAATTTGTTGTTGGATGTTTTGTTTTGTTGTTGTTGTTGTTGTTTTTTTTTTTTTTAGTTCCTTTTTTTTTTGTTTTTCTTCTCTCAAAATAATCCCTATTGTTGACCACTTTCTTTCTTTGATGACTAATTTTCGTTTTGTATCATTACTTTGAAGCATGACGACCCATAAAACGTTCTTTCTTCGAGTCTTACAAAAAGTCGTTAAAATCAAGTTGAAAGCGTTTCGTTAACTCAGGAGATCAAATATTTTCAAGTGATTTATAGATTATTTGTATACAAATGTTTCTCTCTTTCTCTCTTAGGAAAAACGCAATACATTCGTTGACTGAGTGTAAACTTTTGCAAAATGTTCTTTAAAGCTATTAAACGCTAAATGGTCGCTCAAGTATTCTTCTTTAAAAGAAAAAACAAAAAAAAAAAAGAAAAGAAAAAGAAGACAAGAAAAAAGGTGTTTGTGTCAGTATAAGATTTGCGACTAGACTTTATGTCAAAATTATATCGAACTCGATGTTGTTTGCCTTTATTGAACTCTGGATATTTGCCTCCACTTACCACCGGGACATATTTGAACTAATAGTTTGCTTTATGGGAAATAGCTTTTTGTTCGTGCATGTAGTCGAGTAGGTAAGAATTTCGACAACTGAGTTAGTGATCGCGAATTTAAATCTCAGTGCGATAGAGTTTACTTTGGTGATAGCTGTAGATTGGACCTACATCCACTAGGCTGCGATCACTTTCCTATTTCTCTCTCTTTCGTCACGTGTTACACGCGTAGAAGACATCACTCGCTTGCTTCTTAAGGTCCTTCTGAAGGTTAATTAGAACCACCTACATTACTACTTCTAAACCATTCATCGTTGGTACTCGTTTTTCAAGTTTTCTTTGTCTGGTTCAAAGCAATTTTTTATGGCTCATAAAGAGTTCGATGGCAGATTTTTCGTTTAGTTCTCTCGTCTTTTTTCGATTATTTTCAATACTTTCCGTTCTTCGTTGTTTGATTAATTTACGTCTCAGCGTCTCGGTTTTCTCGAATTCAATTTCGACCACGCCCACTTTTAACATAATAAAATTAATTTTCGTAAAATTTTTACTTCAAATCCGATATTTTTCATTTTCCAAATAATCATTTCATACTAAGGATGCATGAAAGCCTACACTATTTGACTTTAGAAATCTCGCTTGCGAAAAGGAATTCTTGAGCTAAGGGTTAATAAGAAAGTTGAGGATTTTCAGAGTGAATCACTTCTGTCTTTCCCACGTTTACTTTCTTTTATGATATGCATCCAAATATATTATTAGCACAACTAAATTGATTGTTGTTGTCATTATATATTGAGATTTAGATATGTATAACTTATTTACGGACAGTATTAAAATTGATCGAAAAGCATAAGATATTTCAGTAAAACCTACAAAAATTGCGTTACTCTTGTTCTTCAATGTAATAAATAATGTAGAAGAATTTCCTCTCTTCTACCCCTGAACACTTCAAGGTCCACGAAAGTCTAAATAAATAATTGAACTCGTTTGCTTTATAAATGAAATTTGATTAATAATTTATATCAAATTATAATACAGAGGAAGATATTGATTCTGGCGAATTGATTGTTTAAAATGGAAAATGTTCGTTAGCGGAAAAGGATTATACATCCGCTACTTGAAGCTACTTGGACGGAAGAAAGTTTTAGAGATTCTCTTCATCTTCTCATCAATTTTCGGTTGACTTTTACTACACGTCATAATTGCTTGATGAGAAGACATTAAAATTTTCCCTTTCTTCCGGGATAGCTGACGCTGTCTAGATCTGTGTGTAACCCGATTGTGTGCATTTTCAAATTTATCCCAAGAACTGTTCAAACTGTTTCGGGGCATCTGCAATATTTCTACGTATGCTTTGCAAAATCATAAATCTTCAAGTAATGGAACTATTAATCATATGCTTCCCTAGATGGAATAAAATAGAACTCGTGCAGTGGAAGCGGAATGCAATACAATCCGAATATTGTTGAAATTTTGAAAATTTCTTGACAAAAATCGCTGTGCAATAAAATTTCGATTCAATTCTAACTAAATTGGAATGAAATATTTTTTTCGACTGAGGTAAATTTTCGCGCATCCTCTCATGTAATCCTTCCTACGAAAACTGATTCTTTTTATAGTAAAAATGTCTGATTTTCACTAGCATTTTGACTTGCTGGGTCTATTTTTAGCTTAACTCTATACTTAACCTTTTGAGTCCCAGACGGTTTTGAAAAAATACTGTCGAAGAATCGAAGAAGAAGATCGCGCTGCTTGGTACTCAAACGGTTAATAAGGATTCTTAGGAAATGTCACAGAAAAACTAACTCGTCGGACCACGTGTTCTTAAATTGCTCGTTCTTGTATGCGATTTTGTAGATAGGGTTACAATACACGATTCTTTGTGTACTTTTTGCGGACGTATGCAGCATCAAGAGCGACTTGAAATAGACTTAACTTTTACTAAACTGAGGTTTAATTTGTAGACTCCACGAGTCCAATATATTTATCATATATTTTAATATTAAGACTGACGTCATTATTTATATAGAGCGTTTGTAAAAGACCGGATTTTGATTTATTCAAATTTTTGAAGAGAAAATCTTTTCAACATTCAACTATTAATTCGGGCTAGACATTAATTTATTCCACCCATTATCGAAGCATGAGTTTATCGTAATGTTGGGAGTAGCCAAAATGAATCCTCAGAAACCTATATAAATATGTATTCTTCATCAACGTGAAATTATGAATCGATTAAGACATGTCTGTCCGTCTGTGTGCTATTGGCAGTCTCCTGATCGCCTACATTAAAGATATCGATTTCAAATATTGTGCAAACAAATGAAAGTTTCCGCAGGCCGATTGGTATTGAAAATGGTCAAAATTGATGAGAAGACACGCCCACAGTAAAGTGAAAACTGAACGCAACTTTGTTTCTTTAAGCAAAAATTTGCGCCTCTTTGCTCTCATTACAAGTTATGACAGATGGACGGTTGAAATATTCCACATTCACATTATGGAAAACTCCGCTACATATGTGCGAGAAATGGAAAAAATCACTCATACCAATGCACGGTTAGAAGTGATTAAATTTTCTTTCTCAAATAAAGCAGAATTTTTTAAAGTTTGTTTTCTATGTTCCGCAAATAAGAATATATTTTACGTGCGTAAATATGCGTTCAGATTAAAGAGCATTAATACTAAAGTAAGTACGGGGGACACGACAACAACTTCTGTGGTATTAACAATACCAGCCGTGTGGATATCAAATAAACTCGAAGACTCGACTCGAAGAGATTTTAATGATGAAGGGGTAGACGAGATTAGGCTCCCCAGCCGTATATAACTTTCTTACTTGCTTCTTCTTCTTGTCAGTTTCAAAACCATCAATGGCACAACTTAAGTGGATGAAAATATCGTCAGCATAGGCAAAGTAATTACTTTTGTCAATCTCTGCCAATTCGATTAAATCATTAGGACAAAGTTGAGAACTGATCCTTGAGCAAACAAAATCTAATTTTATGGCATTTCATGGCAAATATTGATAAAGAAGAAAAGGCATTACGCGAATTGGTTAACGGCATTTAACTTGTTGTTGTAAGTTTGGCATTGACTTGTTGTTGTTGTAAGTTTGCTCTCCTGAGAGGCGAATATAAAATTGATATATGAGATACGATCGGAATGAGAAAGTCGAGAAGTCAAAAAAGTCCACATCGAATAAGTGAACACATTATGTGAAACATTATGTGAATCGCTGAAGTGAGTGAACAAGTGTCAAATATTCACTAATATGAAAATCGTAATAATTCTGTCATTGTTGGCGTACAAATCAGGTAAATAAAAACTTTTTCTTGTCTCCCTCTTTTCTTGATTGAATGCATGAAACGATGCTCATCACGACTCTGTCGTTACGTTAAAACTTTTGCTTTCCTATATTTGTAAGCTTCCAGCTGCGAAAAATATTTAATCTTAAATCCGATGCAAGAATTTCTTTTCTAGCGCCCTACATTAGGTATTGGTAGGATTGCATCAGTTAAACGGCTTTGCTTTCTTTTCTTTTTTATTTCCGCAAGAGCAGCGACTAACGGGTCGCAGTATTCGCGAGTTCAAATCTCATTGCGGTAGAATTTACTTTGGTCGTAGCTATAATGAGTGTTCAGCCGGTAAAGCCATAACACTTACCCCGACCCATTAGGTTGCGGCAATCTCTCTTTCCCTTTCTTCATTTCTTCTTTTTTCTGGCCGCCATCGTGTTACATGAATAGCGGAGATTTCTTGAATGATTGCTCATTAAAAAAAAAAAAAGAAAAAAGAAAAGCGAAGAGAGATAGGTGGGAAAAGGGTGCAGCCTGAGAGAGAGAGAGAGGTCTATGTCCGATCGGTAAGTATTTATATATTTAGCGATCGTACAATCACTAGACTAATCGTAATTAAAGTAATGACATACCGAGGTGAGAATTAAATCCATGTACGACAAGTGAATAATCGCGCTACTTAACTCCGGGAATCGATGGATTAATCGGAATTAAATTTTTTATGTTTACGCTTAGATGACTTAAAATAGACGTCGGAGCAATATATTCTAAATTTTGGGAGTAGAGGGGAACGAAAGCGCGTTTATATTGCTCTCGTTTACTCTTTAAGTGATAGTTATTCGAAACACATGTCGATAATAATTACAAAAACACATGTTGATGTTTCTCATGCAAAATAGATTTTCGACCTTTACGATGCAATAATGTTTCGTTTTCTTTTTTTTTCGGCTGTTGTTTTAAAAGAAATTGAAATTTTCTAGCATATGACACAATTTCTAGTCAGCATTTCTATCCACTTTGTTTCCAGTTCTGTCAATTAAAGCCAGACGGAGTAAATGAAATTATTGAGACGAACGATCACACAGCCTTAAAATCGATTATTAAAGGATAATAATACCAACAAACAAGAATGTATTGCGTGTTAAGAAGGAAAAAATTTATTCTTAAAAACTAAACAGACAGCAGAATGCGTGCATGTAATACGTTAACGACAAACTGCAAATGATGATCTTTACAGAAGTCTGCTTAATAGGTTTGTCCATGCAGTCGTTCACTTTAAGGACCTGCTATATATATATATGTGTGTGTGTGTGCGTGTGTGTGCGCCAAATATTGAATGTGTTTAATAAAACAGCATGAATTCACAAATTGCACAATAAATGTTGTTCAGACTGACATAAGACTTGAAAAAAAAAAAAAAAAAAATTGTTGTCAGTTGGTGCCAAAAGAAATGTACACACGCTCCCGCTTGATCGGTGATCGTTATGAGTGCAAATTGGTAGCATTGAACTACAAACAAAAGAATTGAACAACAACAACAATAACAATAACAATATATATATATATATATATATATATATATGAATATATGAATAAAGGGCAGAAGCGCACACACAAGGTATCAGCATATAACAATTGCATGTTGACCCCGGGCCACATATGCAAAATTTAATGTGATGACTTCTGTGAGTAAACTTCTGAGGGAATATATCAACCAACAACAAACTGACTAACCGACCGACCAAACAAAATAACGTACAAGTGATTGCACAAGCAAAACCTTTGTTTTTTTTTTTCTTTTCTTTTCTTTTCTTTTCATTTTTCTTTTCATTTTTCATTTTTTTGAAATTCTGTTCCTTTGATATATGTGCAGACGAAAGATTACCGAAACATATAAATAAATGTTCGTATAAAGAAGGCATAACAACTGCAAGGAGAATTACCATATTCAGTGTAAAGACAAAGTTGTGTTGATTGTTTGCGTGCACTCACCTCGACCGCTGCGACCAACAAATCTCAGATCATTAAATTTGGCCACTTGATCTTTCATGACTGCTGTAGCGTTGCGTAATTCCGCGCAATAATTCTCATCGTTACCGGCTCTGATGGTCACCTTAGTACCATCGCCCACATCCACCAATGCCACAACTTTAAAAGCCAATGGCAATGTTTTATTCGAACGCCAATGGGAGGGCAGAGCGGAGCACAGAAAATACGGATTACTTGTGCGAACTGAAAATAAATATAAGCAAAAAAAAAAAAAGAAAAGAAACAAAAATTTTTTTTTTTTTTATATATTAAGTTACGTGGGAACTGTTGCACTGTTTCCAGTTTATATATATATACATGAACATGAACATGAACATGAATATGAATATGAATATGAATATGAAATTTTAGCTGATGCTCTTCGATTTCTTGAATATTCATAAGATTTTGAAGAATTTTACTTAAACTAGTTTTATGTTAAGTCTTTCCGATCAATTTTTTTCTTGTTGTTGTTGTGTTTTTTTTTTCTTTTTTTTTTTGTAATTTTTCACTTCAATGGTTGAATTGTTATTGATATCACTCAAATTGATTTCACTTCACACACACACACATACACACACACTGACACACTCGAATATCTAAAGTATCCTTATGGGCATGTGAAAGGATTTTTTTTTTCATACAATATGAACTCAAGAAGCCTTATAATGCGTCGGCGATATTATTTCAAATTTTGGCATGCGTTGGTCTTAATTTCATGTTTTTTTTTTTTTTTAATTTTTTTTTGGAGTATCTTTTGTTAAGCACAAGTCTTACATGGGACGCAAATCTTGGGCTACATCTTAAGTTAGATTTTTAATAAATAAAGTGTAGGAAGATTGCATAGCGCATATTAAAGTGTCTAAAAAATATTAAGCTTGAAAAGATGACAATTTTTATATAAATTTCATTTATTGCGCTCATATTTCTTTGAACTAAAAGTATACCTCAGTTCATCTCGACTACAGAATAATATAAGTTTTTTTAAAGTTTTTCTAAATTTTATTCGTGACAGAAAATTGTTTAGTATTTAGGTTGAAGAACCACAAGCAAGTCAAGAATATCGAACAATTTCCGTTTTTCCTTTCTATGTTTAGTAGTTTAGGCCTTAAAATCTTAAGTGTACGAATTTTTCAATCATTTTACTCCTAATTCATTGTAGAAGAACTAACAGCCTTGCAGCCCCCCCGTTTTTAACGTTAACTTAACATCGTATTGCAAAATATCGCCAATTTGCTTACAGTACAGTATTCAGGATAACTTTAGGATAACTTCTGCACTACTATCATGGAAGATCCTGATGTGAAGTAATAATCTTATAAACCATTATGAAATGAACTTTGATGGGCGTTATAAGGTCGATGGTGCCGTGGTAAGTGATTTTTATGACGAAAGTCGGGAACACCATTTTAGATTTTTTTAGCATAAGAATGCTCAGAAATATGAAATTGAGAGGGAACTTATCAGCTTACTGACTGACGGATTCGTATTCGGATGACATACAGTCAGACTAGGGTGCATAGTGACGGATGCATTATGAATTTTAGATAATATCAACAAGCAAACCTATTGAGTGATGTGTGTTGTATTCATAAAGCTGATGACCATCTGGGAATTGATTTTTTTTTTTCCTTTTTTTTTCTTATTCTTGGGGATTTCATAAGTTCTTAGGAAACTCATTTCATTCACTTTTTCAAAGTCAAATTCTTTATTAATCATTGTCTTTGTTCTCGCATTAAAATTACACTTAATAATTATTAATAATAACAAAATTATATGAATAATAATAATTATTAATTAAAATTAAAATTAAATCGTATAAAATGAAAAATTAAAACATAATTAACATATAATTCCTATTACGAATTATATTTGTCTTAATTCCTACTCTAAATCTATTTGGATTGACTTGAAGTGCCTCGATATTGAGTGATAACGAGTGCACACACAACTATATAGCGCTAACCAATCCCGATGATATTAACTATTTACGTATGGTTTGGAAGGACACCCGGAACGTACAAATTGAATATAGTCAGTAGAAATGAATATACTGTACGAGATAAGGGAAGATGAGCTTGAAAATAAAAATCACATTTCCAATCCTAATGTACGGTGTGATCGCTTTGATCGACACTTAAAACCCTTAGCAATATTCTGTCGAAATGTATCCAAGCATGCTAGTTGACCAGACGCTACAACTGGTTCTTTAAGGCTCAGCCCAGGTGTTTAATATATTGGCTCCATGCCATATAAGCGACATCTCATCAATTTCACATGGTTGGGAATAGATGAGGAAGCGATAACCACTGTTTCCTTGAAATATTACTCATAAAATTAAGAGGATCATCAGCACTTAGACGAGAGTTAATTTTATAAATCAAGATTAGGGATAACCCTACACTGGCAATTTCAATTGAGCAATGGATTTGGATTTACTTAAAGTTAACCCGAAAGTATTAGCAATAAATCGTCGAGATACGATCCAGTTCGGTTGCTGTTGTGCACAGCATGTGATGTGGAAAAAAAGATACTAAACACAAGACAGACGCCATTATATGAATCCTTTCGGTACGCTCGACAATAATAATTTCTCTTATCTCGGAACAAGAATTGCCGACCTTCTCGCCCGTTTCGGTATCGATACTTCAGATAAGACTTAAGAGTCTAATCGCTCTTGAATTGAAGCCAAAGTTTAACTTTAACATTTAGGGAAATCAGTCATTAAGAGAATAGTTAACTCCTCCCTAGCATTCTTCGGGCAAATATGCTCTAGAATTTTGGGCATCATCGTGCTACCGCTGTGACCAGACTTACATGCTTTGATTTGTTAGCGCAAAGCAATTTCTTATATTTCGGCTGTAACCCGATTTTAGATTAGATCAGTAAGACGGCTAAGAAGAGGTAAATCTTTCGTGATACACTTCCGCGATATTATAAATGCTATTATCCAATAATCTGGAAAGCGGAAATGTAAAAATCGCGGTTGTATATATAATAAGTCAGAGCATGAGCTTTTTATACGAGTTCACGCGTACCATTTGCAATAACTGAACCGATGAAATAAATATACTCAAGATCGAGTCGTTTCAAGTTTTTACTAATTATCGGCTTTTAACTATTTGTTGGCATCTCACGTCTATTTTATGTATCTAGCCACGGAATTCTGTAAATCATAGATGGGAGAGTAATAAGCGGACAGACAAAAATACCGAAAAAAAGCGTCTTAAGCAGTGAAGGCAGAGAATACATATGCATAGTGCATGAATGCATCAAAGTCCAAAATATACTTTAATTGCATGCATATTTGAAAGTGTGGCTGGCATCACATCGGCGCAGTGAAAAACTCATATAAAAACCTTATTTTGGCATTTGGGTAACAGATGCACGATGCGGATGTCTTTCAGAAGTGCATCCAATGCTCTTTTACGGCTTGAAAGAAAAAATATAATTTTCACTCTTGAAACGAGTTTACTCGTTTTGGCATATCGAACATACTTATTTGATTTGAAATTTATTGTCGTTAGGGAAGATTCAATTTCGACTTTTACATTCAATTATAAAAACAAAAACCGATTTTAACCGAAATTATCAAACCAGCATCACTTCTGTCCGTATTCCATGGCTTCACGCAAGTGAGTGTTGAGGGGGCTTTAGCTATCTACTTTCAAACTATTTCTAAAAAGTTGCAAAATGTTCTTTGATTGAATGGAATGGAAAAAAGCAACGTGACATCTATAGAGAATAAACGCACTTTAATAAGTTTTTGAAAAAATTTTACAGAAAAAAAAAAAAAACAATTTGAGTAAATAATAAATAAATGCAGAAAAAAAAGAAATGATAATAATAATAATAATAAAATGAAAAAATGTCTTTAGTAAAAACAAAGGCAAATGCATTCCTTATGCTTTGCATTAAAACAGAGAAAAACTTTCGAATTAAGAAAAAAATTGATAAACAAATTAATTTTTCATTTCTTTATCACTCAATATTCAATATTCAATATTGTTGACATTTTAACTCGACTTGTCTACAATCGTTTGATATCGCTTTGATTCAAATTCTGTCGCTGGCTTACATAAATTGAACGCAAAGATTCCGAATTGCGTAATGAATCCAAATGAGTTAAGAAAAAAAAAAATAAAAAAAAAAAAATCTTTTTTTTTAATTAAATTAGTTTTAGTATTAAAGATGGTTCCGTGCTTTTAAAAGATATTTCGAATTTGAGAATTGAAAAACTGTATAAACGCTTAGTGATTACGCTCATCAACGAAAGCCATTAATAATTATTGAGCTTAATATTTAATAGGCACAATATAATATTTCAAATAACTCTCTATCTACGGGCACGAGTTCGATTTTTCCGACCAAGAGAGATAGCTTTAATAATATTATATATGTATATATGTTTATATACACATTGGGGAAAAAAAAAGAAAAAGAAAGAAAAAAACCCATGAAAAACGTTTAGCATCCATTTATAGTTTTTTTGGATTTAGAATAAACAAAATTTGTTTAATCTAAATGCGGAAAATGATTCATGCGGCATAAGCAATCAATTTAAGAGCATATATAGTCAGTCTGTCACAACTAATGTCATTCCTGCCTGCAAGCTAAGCATTTTAACAAATTAGAGTAAATTTAATAGACCTAGAAATGGTTTAGCCCGGTGCAAGTCATATTTATTCGTAAGATCTTTGATGCCAAACGAATCGTCATTGGGATGAAGAGGCAACGGAAACATCGATAAATGTTTTTTTTAATTTCAAATCTTAGTTTAACTACGTTTAACTAATAGCTGTCAGTCCACAAAATTATCAGACAGACATTTGAATTCAATCAAACAAACGCATGAAAACGATGATAGCGAAGAAGAACTATAGATAGATTGCAAGCTTGCACGATTCTTTTAATATAAAAACTGAATCATTGAGTGAATGCTTATGAGAAGAACGCAAAAGGTATTCTTATGTATAATAATAAAATACTTAATAATTTTCTTACAGATTTATTTATTTATTTATTTATTTATTTTTTTATTTTTTTTTTTTTGCTAATACGAACGAACACACTCACCCAATTCATTAGGAAATTGTTGATGTGCTTCATACACTAAACGTTCAGTCCAGGCTAAATCCTGATGTATAACATTGTTATTATTATTATTGTTGTTGTTGTTGTTGCTGCTGCTGTTGCTAGTGTTGTTATTAATGTTATTTGAATTATTGTTATTATTATTATTATTATTATTATTATTGTTATTGTTGTTATTATTACTATTGCTACTATTGGCGGTGCCATTGCTCGCACCGCCATTGGGTGAATTACTGCCAATACTGGCCGCGCTACTGGCTGGTATCGCTTCACACATACTAATCTCAGCCTTATAAGAGGGATTTGTTAAACTCCACGACTCGTTGTGCGAATTTAAAGGCGATACTGATGACGTTACCATGGTGGCAGCACCATTTGCTGTTAATATGTTACCGCCACCACTTACAATGCCACCACCACCACCACCACCACCGCCGCCAATACCACCACCGCCAATACCGCCAACACCGCCAATACCGCCAATACCGCCAACACCGCCAACACCGCCAACACCGCTAACACTAGCAAGATCGCTAACAACGCTTATATGATTTAGACCCGACGAAGATGAACTAGATATCGGATAAACTGCTGCGTTAGCAGTACCGCTGGTCAAATGCATTCGGTGCGTATAAAAATATTTTGGAGCTATTTTGGCGGTTATTTTGTACTAAGCAACGACGGATATTATTGAAAGCGGGGAAAAAGGCAGTTATTTACTTCTGTTTTTATTACGAAATGTAAAGAAATGAAAAAAAAGAAAATCCTCTGCAACTATGCATGTCAGGGCATATGACATCAAAATTTTTTGAATTTACTTTAACTAATATTCGTAATAGTTTTTGGGGGGAAAGGGGTGCTGTGGCGGGGCTTTTCCTTTCACGTAATATGCACGGGCGGCGAGGTTCGTCGTCGAATAAAATCCTAACAACAACAACAACAAGAACGATGTTGCGATATTCATACAAAATGTTATTTATTTATTTATTTTTGTTTTTTATTAATTTATTTAT
The DNA here is from genome assembly GCA_000688735.1 of Glossina austeni. Lineage (NCBI taxonomy): Eukaryota > Metazoa > Arthropoda > Insecta > Diptera > Glossinidae > Glossina > Glossina austeni. Next base: position 225,006 of record KK502451.1, read on the forward strand.
TTATTTATTTGTTTTTTTTTTTTTTTTTATGAGTTCACAGAAAAATCACTTTGATATAAAACCGGTTTGCACTTTTGAAGAATCCATTTAAAAATACCCGTTAAAATGATGATGTTTGACACGTAATTGCGTTGCTGTTAGTTCCAATGCATTCTTATTGTTACTGTTATTGTAAATTAAATTAACTGTAGATTTCTGTGCATTTCTTGAAATGCATGAATTTTGCAAACTTTGTCATAAGAAAAATCAATGCATGAGTAAATGATTTGGGAAACAAAGTTAAGTTATGAAAAAAGCGTCGGTAAATTATTAATAAATTGCTTGATGGGTTTTTTCTTTTCTTTTCTTTTCTTTTTCTTTCTTTTTTTTTCTAAATTTTCTCACACAAATTTATATATTTATTTAATACATTTATTTATTTTTTTTTTTTTTAAATAATATTATTTGCTACAATTACTTATTTTATAAACTGAACTTTGCACTTATTTATATTACATTTGGCTGAATTTGTTTAATAATTTCGCTATGAATTTTATTTTAATTTTCTTTTTAAATTAAAAAAAAAAAAAATATTTTTATTTGCTTTTTTTTTTTTTTTTTTTTTTTTTTTTTTTTTTTGTTTTGAATTTGCAGTTTATGATCGTTCAAGAGTGCTCACGCGCGCCGTAACAAATTATTACTGGCACTTAACCTGGCCACCAGCATCGGTTTAACCATAGAGTCACACTCAAGCTCAAGTCACAACAATGAATGCAAAAACTAAACACAAAGTATAAATTTTTTACCCACAATTCTCCTTTGCGTACATGTGTTCAGCATTTTTATTATTATTTTGTATTATGTGCCGCTATGCATTATATCCCCTATAAAATTACAACAAAAACGAAAGTAGAGCTAAACTACGAGATAAGAATCACTTTAATCCGAAACGTTTAGTATTTGAAATATTTTTTTTTTACTCTTATTCTCGGTGCTTCTCTTAAAAAAATATCTCTTATTACTCTACGCTCTGTATTGGTGGGTTCTATGGTACCCACTAGGAATATCTCAAGGATTTTTTTTAATGGTTTTTTTTTTTGGACATATTATTAAGCAAAGATATTAACAATTCCCTCCTATTGCCAGTTTACTGTGACATCTGTATGGGCATTAGACGCATCGCTGCAAACTGTTTGGATGACTTCTGAAAAAGCATAGCATTTCCTTTCCAGCCACACTCTTTCACACACTCTCTTCAGTAGATAGGAACATTATAATACGCCGAGAGATATTTCTTTTTTATCTGATCAATTAGGCAAGTGCATCCCCTACAACTGCAATACGTCGATGATACGAAAAAGGACGGAAGGAGGAAATAAAGAGTAGCCGCTGCCTGTGAGATGTATTAGGCATTTAACTTAGCTACCGTAACTATGGCCAAACTCCAATCGTAATAAAAATATAGTCCACCGACTTTGGTCTGTTGAGGGTATACCGACTTGGTAATGGCGTCTCTTAAATACTTAGCTCTGCGAAACTCCGCTTGATGGTTAAAATGACTGATGTATAATTTTTTATGCGATATTTGCTCATCAATCTATTCGCACGGAGCAAAATGGGAAAAGAGTTTTTCAAGCCTTTTCGCCTAATTCGCGAATATCTTGTAATATTATATATGATATCATATAAGATATATCGTAAATCTTAGTTTATTCGATGCCAATCAAATTTTCGGCAATTGCCGGGTGGTTGGTTGTCTTGATTTGATGCTTCTACAATCTTTTATATGATAATCTTTTGCGTTTCTGAGATGAACGTGAAACATTTTTCACTCTTCGACTATCGAAGCTAAGAGAATTTTACGCGAAATAAACACTATCTCGTATTTAACAAGATATTTGGCTGATCACTTTTCATGTTGTAGGCATCCAAAGCAAATTTGTTTTCAAAATTTACAAAACTTTCGTATGCGGCTGAAGTCTATGCTCCGCAAGCTACTTTGGCAACAAGGACATCTGGAAAGAAACATACATAACAACAACACTAATTAAATAGGATCACAAAATCCCTTATAACGAAAGTAAAAATAGATAAATGAATAAAAAAAATATAATACGATTTGACGGAAGCATGGAAACCTTTCGATAATAGAGCATTCCATAGTTTATGAAGTATATATAAGAAAATATCTCTCAGATATTACGTCGTAATGTCTCATTTGTGTAATTGTCACGCCCCGATTATTGGTCGGAATGGTTACTTTCATGCGTAGGAATAGAAGGCTGCCAGGTGGAAGTAATTTCATGTAATAGTAGCCAGCTACTCTCTGCTGAAGTATGCTTTCAAGTGTGGAGTCGAGAAGCGAAGGACGAGGCTCACCAAGAATATTGTGTTGACAGTCATTTCTATTTTGCCCCACAATTTGGAAATAATTTATATTCGAAGAGAAGCACTGAGAGGAGATAAGTTTTGGCCATAAGGGATCTCAATCCAAATAGTGTACACCTATGAGGTATGAGGAGGTCATATGTTGCATAACTTGAAGTAGATATCATATTAACTGATATGATTTCGCCTTCTTAACAATGATAGATTGAGTGTAAGCGATACTAACTAACTAGCAGATAGAATGGCGTTATTATTAACTAGTGACATAAAATTGGTTAAAATTCTTGATTAGCAGATGTTTGCATTTATTTGTATTTAATAAAAAACAGTGAGTTGAGTGTAGTTCAGAGTTGAAAGGAAAACGCAAATGTTTATTTCGTTACTGCAGCCGCCTACGTACGTTATCCGGATACAAGTGCGCATTGCTATGTATTAAGCCTGTTGATAGCTCCTTTATGCACACAGTAAATAAGATGCTGAAGGGCCTCGCTTTTCGTTATACTAAGACAATCGTATACCTGTGATCTGTCGGTCACTGTAATATTCAACAATCTTTCAATCTTTCGCATAAAGCGATTTTTTGCGATCAACAGAATCAAACGTCGTATAGGACAAGAAATTTTCAATTCGAAAGTCAATACTGGATCTGAGATTATCTGTCATTTTGATTAAGACCGTAGCGCATCTACATTTAGGCCTCAGACACAAACTTGCCTAAGTTTACTGAAGTCTGCGGTAAGGGGTGTAAGAGTAATTTTCCAAAAATTTTCAAAGATCCGGGTACAAGTTTGCACACTTCTAACGCGTTTATCATATATCATATCATATATGATAGCAAAATTGCAAATATTAAATTTGACATACGAAAGCGTCTCTAGAATGTGTTTTTGCGTCGTGCAACATGATGCGTTGAATAAACGAAAAGTAAGTTCATCTAAACTTTCCTACTGGGCATTGAGCTGCTATTCAATACTCTTCACAAAAATGGCAATTCTCTTAAATCTATATTATTATGCTCAATGAAAATGCCTCTCCTCGCATATACAAAAATATATATGGACATATAGACGGCATATATACATATGTGTGTATATTGAAAAGAAAAAAGTAATAATAATAATAATAACAACACATAGCTATGTACCTGTAATGAATTATATGTGTGGGGTGTACAAAGGCGTTCTCTCTCTCTCACTCTGCCGTATGTTGCGACCAATCGGAAAGCAAAATGAAATGATACGGCAACAACAACATTACTGTAACACGCTTCATAGTTATTTAAAACGAAGAATCTTTTTCATGAAACGGACGCTGATTGGTCGATCGGCATAATGCCGTTTCACATCAGTGATTTAATGTAAGTCAAAGCAACACAATATCAAGTTGATATTGTTTTTATATATTTCGTTGCCAGTTCTTATTATTATAATATGGAGGGCGTGAGGAGTTTCTTTTTTTATTTTTTTTTTTATTTCTTTTTTGTAATGCTGTTGGTTTTCTTTTTTAGTTTTTCAACTCAAAGGGTTTTATCTGATTTTTTGTGTTTTTTTTTTTTTGCGTACATGTTTTGCAAGAATTATTAACATTTTGCGTTTGTACATATATTTTACGAAATACTTTTCTGTTTTTCTTCTTCTTCTTCTGCTTCTTTTTTTTTTTTTTTTTTGATGGTATATTGTGCGTGAATTGTAACAAAAAGAAAATAAGAGGAATAAAAAAAAGAAAAAAAGGAGCAAAAATTGTCAGAATAGAGGAGAAAAAAGGGAGAAAGACAACCCTCAGAAAACTGTTGTGTTATTCGGTTAAGTCTTAGTTAAAATATCGTTTCAAAATGGACATTAAAATGTTTTAATTGCCTACTTTAAAGCCACAGATGGTACCTCAAGGATTCCTATTCGTGTCTGTATGTATGTCTATTCATTTT
>KK502451.1:233606-299916 GCA_000688735.1 Glossina austeni
TTTTTTTTTTTTTTTTTTTTTTTTTTTTTTTTTTTTTTTTTTTTTTTTTTTTTTTGGTTTTTTATTATTGTTTAGTTTATTTAGTAAATTTAGTTTTATTTACGCGCGAATACTAAGCGGTTATTAAGTTTTTAAAATTTTTTATCTAATTTACAAAAAAAAAAAAAAAAAAAACCAAAAATAAACATTATTTCAAAATTTCATTCCTTATCAAAACCAAGTGTACACATATGTAAATGTGTCCGTCCTTTAAATAAACAAAAAACGTGGGAATTACAATTTTTTTTTTATTTTTTATTTTTTATTCTTTTTTTTTTGTTAATTAAAAAGTACCCAAGTGTGTACTTGACGACATAATCCAAGCACTAATTTTTAATTTGTTTTAATATTTTATATATATATATATAATGTATGTGTATTTTGTACAAATCCTTATCACAAATTTTACGTTTTACTTAGAATTTACTCCACACATCAAAAAAAAAAAAAACAAATCCATACGAAAGCAAATGCTCTGCTTCTTCTCTTGCATACGTATTATTGCTGCTATAACTAACATACTTTGTTTTTGTGGGAATTCTTAAGCTTATCAGCTTCTCTCTCAGTTAGTTATCCAAAGTCTCTCTGCTGCTACGTACTTTGCTTTGCTGCTATGACTTTGTTCGTTAGATACATTTTGCAATAATATTTTGATAAACGAATTAAATGAATTTCGCTGCAAATTGTTTTTGCTATTACATCGCGTACACACTTAATAGCACACTGGGTTTATCAAAGCGTATAGAGAAAGTGCATTACATACATACATACATATCTCTGAAAGAGAGCGATATTATGTTATGTTCACTGCAAAAACACGATTATTTTTCCAAATTTATTTTAAAAAAATTAAAAAAATTAACAAATCCTCGGTTTGCTCCCATAGTGAAAATATATGTCTTAAGGTACACGTAAAAGAATTTATTTGAGATTTTTTAAATTCGAAATGTTCTCGGATTTAAAAGAACACAAAATTTAGTGAATAATTGCTTTTTACAAGAAATAGCGTCGATTGTCTATTGGGTGAATACCAGCAACAATCGAGGCATGGGTGGCCATCCATTTTCCATCAACCTGCCAAATTTAATTTTCATATCGCGGTGTAGGCCAGCACAAGGTCCAATTAGGTCTTATATGGGATTTCGAACGGGCTTCGACGACATCATGAGTTGAATGTGGCACGCGGGGCGGGGCTTGCCCATACCCGGGTTAAGGTATGACTAAGATCTGTCTTCTCTTAAGTTTCAAGTTTTTTATTATCAGGACTCTATGAAATTATGATAAGAAAAATGCTTTATCCGTAAATTTTTTTCTCTTTCGCTTCTTCCTTCCTTCCTTATTTAGTCTCTTTAGGTTAGTTTCAGAAATGTGATAAATTGTTTGATTCAATTAATAAGTATTTGAACGTTCGAGTTGTTTTACATACGTTATCAAGCGTGATTTGTTGTTGTTGTTTCATCTTAATGATCTTATTTCTTGCGTGTATGCGGAGGACATGTTTGTCCGTTCACTTGCATCTTATATACTACAGTAAAAAAGTCCGTATATATCGTAGTGTAGATAATGCAATGAAAGCCCACTTTCCGAACAGAATGATTCCTTAAGCTTAGAGAAAATGATGGAAAATGAAAAAGTGATGTGAAAGGGTATCAAATATGTCTCTCTAAACCGAATACAATGTTTCTTCTTTTCTTATTAATGTTTGTTTTTGTGTTTTCTCTAAAAACAATTTAATTTTCTCACGTTAATTGCTTTTTTTTTCTTTTTTGTTTGTTTGTTTTTTTTTTTTTTTTTTTTGAAGATTTCCAGGCCATTAATGATTTCATATTTGAAAAGTGCAAAGTCCACAAACAGTGGCACTTGATTTTATTGCAATGCAATATTTTTAGCTTTAATTTTATTGAAAAATATCTAAGAAAACAAATCCTTATGATTTTATTTAATGTACATAGCGATCAATAGCATATAGAAATAAGTGACTCATCAGTGTTACAAATGTAATAAAAACAGTTAGTTATTATTAATTTTATTGCCAAGAATTTTCACATGAAATTCTTTTGAAATTCTTTTACAAACTATTTTATATTTACATCAAAATGACTTAAATCGCTTCTGTTTTACGGTTTCTTGAATTTGAAGAAATCTTTTTAGCTTAACCAGTTTTCATATAGGAAATCTATCATCATATCCTTATTGTCAAGTTGTTTTTGTTGTTACAACAGCGAATTTCTTTCTAACAGAGCCAGTAAAATTTGGTTCAATCTCCAGTACAAAGAGTTCTTGGTTTCACTTAAAACGACTTCAAGATAGTCGATGACTCAAGCAACAAGTTTAGGATATGTTTCGCTGATCTATTCATTATTTTTTTTTTTTTTTACATTAACACTTTGCGCTGATTTGAGCGAAAATCAATTTCTAAACTTTATCCTGACTAATGTATAATGAGACCTGTCGTGTACTCTATTTTAGTAGAGAGAGCAAATAATTGTTTCACCGCCGCTATAGAAACGTATAGTCATGGAATGACAATCTGCGCACTGATGTTGCTTAGCGGTAAGTTTCTCATCGTGTCTCTCAATCTTTCGTTGCAATCATCTCATACAAGGATAACTAGTCAATAATTAGTCAATCCTGGCATTACCGGTCTTACGCAACACTTTTGATGATATTTTTATACCTATCAGTGAACGATGAGATTATGTAAAATCCAATGCTCCGCCAATATTCCGCTAATATTTTAACCGGAGCATATACAAATAATACAAAAATATTATTTTCGCCTAGTGATCCGAATAATGTTTAACTTATTTCCTTACAAAACTATTTGAATAACATTTCGTCGTGGGTGCTATACTATCTCTAATGACATTCGTGTAAAATATTTCGACTAAAATGGAAAAATCCTAAACGTCTCCAACTCAACTTAACTCCATTGACTAGAGTAGAGTACAGCCCGAATAGCAGCTTAATCGAATGACTCAATTTGTTTGGGTGTGTTTGCGGAAGGCAATAACTCAAATATTGAAATACTACGAGAATATTAGTTTAAGAATTTTTATCTAATTGTTAACGTCCTTTGATTCATCTGCAATGCAGCTTTTCATGATGACCTTGAAATTTGATAGACTAAAAATCCAATTAAATATTTTTCTCTAAAATGCCTCGACAAGCTGAGTTATCACATAAACCCTTTGGCAATTTCTGCACCACCAATCAAACCAATGAAATGAGACGATCGAAAAGGCCTCAATCAAGAGTCCAAGGCTCCTTCCTTCTCAGTTTGCCAGTTTATAATGCCAGTATTGATTAATGTAAATATCATGCATGTACGCAGTTGTTGGGGATGAAAACCTCTATTATTGACTACAAAGTGTCATAACATTTATTTATTATCTTCATATATAGGAGATGGGTTAAGAAAAAGATGCCTTTTTAAATTTCGTGGACTACGTACCTTCGATTTGCGAATACGATCTTCTTGGTACACCACAGCCATTTTTTTTTTTTTGTGCATTTTTAGATGTGCTTTGGTGTGCTCGACGTTTTTAGATAAACACTGCATCGCTGCAGGAGCTCAAGGTCAAGCGGATAACAGAAGTGCTTCGGGGGCTGAAAAAACCTGGCTGGCACAAGGGGAATTACTTTGAAAGGGGCCAAATGATGATGATATTGATGAGTAAATACAATATTTCTCGAGAAAAATTAAAAGTGATCCGTTTTTTTCTTGAACACACTGGATTTATGAGGCTAACAACATACCGGGTGGAGTCTCACCTTTGTTTGTCAATTTATGGCAATTTGAAGTCCAGACGAACTATGCATAAATGATCACATATCCAATTCTATTCAGAATCTCTGATCGGTGACTTTCAACTTCTAATTTTTTACTACTAAATTTAAGGGAATTAAAAATTTGCCTTATCTTCACCGATATAAGATCCACTGAATAAGTTCACTGCATAAGGGATGAATTCATTGAATTGATTAAAATGTGCTTCAAATCTTCATATGCTAAAGCATTTATTTACTCATTGTCGGCGATTAGACAGTAGAGAAGGATGTTGTTGGTGAGAAGAAGAAGAAGAAGAAGAAGTCTATGGCCTTTGTCGCAAACTGATTGAAAATCCAATATTCGTGTAGTCATTAAAAGGAAAAATTTAACTGTTTTTCTTACCGTTGCACCTGTAAAGCGATTTTCTCGTCCAAGTCTTTTACACGTGTGGGAATGAGTTACTTACTTGCATTACATGCAAATTAACTCTTTAGGTCTCTTTCGTTATTTACAATGAAATGGTTTTCGCTCTTAGTTACCATTGTGCGCATGTCTACGAAGTAATAACGAATAAAATTTTTGAACCTTTGAAGCATATAATGTGCATAAGGGATACTTACGCTCTCCATTTTCATAGTCGACACAGCAGCATATTAGATTTGGCACTGTTCCACTGTCCAATTTGCGTATATACACCCTTTGCTGTCCCCCAACATAAAACCCGGTGTTTTTGTATCCTTCTATTCAAACGACTATCATTTCAATTTCAGAAGTTTGCCTCGAGCTAGAGGAAGAAGATTACTTTAGAATGCATTTCAAATGCTTTCCTTTCTCAGTTTGCATTCAAAAATCATTTGGGATGGGATGGGAAGATTTAGGATACGAACTCAAAAAATTGGCCGCGTCTACTCATTAGAGATCAATCTACTATTCAATCGAAAAGTGATTTACACATAAGGTGGAGTGTTTGTGACCGATTTTCAGTTTATGTAATAACTAGTGCATCGATTTGCGCTTGTCTGTCCGTCTGTCCGCCTAGTTTTTGTGCATTAATCTCATAAGTCGCAATTTTTGAGATATTTTCATGAAATTTTGGTGACTTGACTCAGCGACGGACCACTTTTTCGAGCGTTTCCCGTATAACGTCCTATTTTTTAAAAAGTCATTTTATAGAATAATTGTATTAAACAAAGTGGCGTTGAGTATACAGCCTTCACAGAAAGATGAAGGTCATCAGTCACTTTTTGACTTTTGAAAAACTCTAACGAAACCTGCAGATACCCTATAAAGTGTCAAATTTTGAATCGATTTAGATATGCTTGCACCGTTCCGTCCTTCTGTCTGCTTGCGACAAACGTACTCCAGATCGCAAATATTGAAATATTGACTTAAAGTTTGGCAACAGTATAAGAATATCTTGCACCCAAGTTGCTATTGTAAATGGCTCAAATCAATTGAAAGACAGAACAACATGAACTGAAAACATCTCTGCTTTCAAAAGCAAAATGAAAATAAAAAAGCAAAAAAGGCAAAAAAAAAAAATCCCCTTCTAGACAATAAATTACCAATCCGAGGCATAGCAGTCAGTTTGTCTATCGTATCAGGAAATGGACCTGGGCGCTTAGAGCATTTGCCGGTCGTCCTAAGCACTTGACCGCACGGTGGCTAAATGCGCCTCAACGAACTCTTTTACAGCAAGAAATAATACTGAATTTAATTTTTTTTGCTATAACTGACTGACTGACGTTTTGTAATATGTTTTACTGTTTTATAATAACTGTACTAACGGTACTAATTTTTAACAATTCAAAGCTTTAATCTTAACACCGAAATGCAATAAAAAAAAAAACACATCTGCTCGTTTCATGTGATTTAAAAATAATGGAGAATGCAACCAGGTTTCGATACCGTCCGCATGAACGGAAAAGTAATACCTTTCTATTCCGTATGTTTTCCTGCCTAAGAATATGTAAAAATTAGAGAGTCCCCAATACGTACTATTATGGGTTTATTTACCCTCCTGCGGAGGTAAAACAATTTTATGTGTGCCTAGACTCATGGATTATGGTTAGAAAATAGGATAGAGGTATTAATTAATTAATTAAATTTTTGCAACAAGCTTGAGGGAAGCTTGAAAGACTTTGCCATCAATACACAATCTTGACCAATAGCAAGTTCTGAAGCAATACCTATCCGTTTTGTAGATGCAGTCGCCATGGACATCGTCTGCAAATTTAGCAAAACAAAAAAAAATTTGGTAGTTCTTAGAAGCTCGTTGACATTGAAAATAGGACAAGTCGGTCGAAGGATACGTTTGTAGCGATAGATAAACTGAGGACATGCGTACATTCGGATTTTCTTGCTCATTACAGCAATAAAAAAATAGTTTCAGGTCTATATTCTGTGGTTCATCCTATAGTATGTGTACACATTGGCCACGCCCATCCAATATTGTACAATATCGAAATTGAAGTTTTTTCGTTCTTTTTTCGCCGCGGGAAGGGGGCGGGGGACGGGGGAAAAGTTCGAGATATGACAAACTGGAGTGCTTTGCGATCGGATTTTTACCCCTAAGATCAATATCTGTCAAAATTCTCGCATATTTTAACACCCGCTCGTTGATGTTGCAACGAATTTCGAATCCGGCTGGAATCTAATATTTTCCCATCTTTGCTTTTATTATTATTCTGCAACTGTATCTGCATTCATTTTACTGAAATTGAATGCAACTCATGCACAAGATGTAGGGGGAAAAACGAAAATTTAAAAATTTAAAATTGTTTCTATTATTTATTTATTTTTTTTTTTTAAGAAAAACATCTCAAATTGATGAAAACTTTTATTCGTCGCTGATAGCTCACCATTCCCTATAAATAATGCAAAGTGCCACAGTACACAACGGTCACATTCGATGGTTTCGACCTTTCTCTGTATGTGTAGTAACTGTTTTCCGTTTAGTCGTGTTGAGTTATTCAGTATTTGCAGACGATAATCATGGATTTATTATTTTTCTTATTCGATTTGAAGAAGTCGGCTGCCGAACCTCTGCAAACACTTTTAGGAGCTTATTGTGATGCTGCTCATCCATATCTTAATTGTCGGTTTTGCTTTCAATGGTTTAAAAATGTTGATTGCGATGTGAATAGCCACCAAGAACGGCCTGGAAGATCAAAAAAGTTCAACAAACTCTCCAAGAACTTTCGAACAACTTCTGAGTTGACGAATCAAATGTTTCTAGATGTTTACATGCGATGGAGAAGATTCAAAAGGAGAGAACCATACGCTACCATACGAAGTAACTGAAAATGTCATTTCGAACCGTTTCAATATCACGGTTGCCTTCCTCGCCAGGCGGCAAGAGAAGAGTTTTCTGAGGCGTATTGTAGCTGGCAATGAAAAGTGCATCTACGACGACAATCCCAAGCGCAAGAAGTCCTGAATTAATTAGTCCACGATAGCCATCCACCTTGATATCGAAACGGCCATCGACGATCATGGCCATAAAGTTTTACCGAACATATGGTGGGATCAACAAGCTATAGCGTATTGCGCTCGGCTAAAACCTGCAAACTGAAGGACGTATTGTGGCAAAAAAAGACTAGAGGCAATAGCGGCTAACAGATGCGGAGTTTTCCTTTTGCTAGATGTGTTTAAGGACACAGCATTGCACTACGAATGGGAAATTCTGCCGCACCCAGTGTACTCTCACCAACCATAACACCTTCTGATTACCACCGATTCATTTCGATGCATCATGGCTTAGCTGGCACATGGTATCGAAATGCGAAAGAAGTGCGAAAATAGGTCGATGTTTCGATCGCTGCCAAACCAATGGTGTCCTGTCGACACGACATCGCCATGTTGCCAGAAATATGAGAAAAAGTTGCAGAAAATAATGAAAAATATTTTCATTAATAATTATTTCACTAATTTTTCTCAATAAATTCTTTGTTCAAGTGAAAAAACGATCAAAATACATGCAAGTTTTGAAAAGTCTTGTGAACAAAGATACTATCGATAGCCTTAGCTAGGCAAGCTTATCTTTTGAATAAAATTAACACTGGTTTGCATTCGATCATAAGCGTCGCTGTACCATCAAGCCAGACATGCTTGGGTTCCGAAAGACCCCATTAACAACTATAGTTTTATTGAAACTCGAATTCGGGAGTCTACAGAAGAAGAATTTTTGAATTAAAAAACCTGCTAATCGCGAAACTACTTAACTGTATCACAACAACGGTAGATACGTTGAAAAAAAACCGTGAAAATTGCCATGAAAAACAAAACATCATTATCCGCAATCGGTAACTGCCTTATGTGTGACAAAAGCCCGTGTTGCGATAAGTTAAATACGTTGCAGGTTTCGAAGAAAATGCAAGCGATAAAATGTTTTATAGAAATGGGATAGAAATGAGAGAAGACGAGATTTTTAAATTCCTCGACTATGGCTATCAGTAGAAACATTCGCATTAATCTCATGTCGTGGTTTTCTAACCCATTCATGAAAGGTGATCCCTTTTTTACAATTATGCTAAAATTATTGCGGTAACGATTAACGGAGTTAACGGATATAACTTTAGAACTGGTTCAACTTAGCCAGTGGTGTTGTCGAGCCGGAACGCTCCGGAACGTCCTTCCGGTACTTCCTTTTTGGACAGGAGCGCGTTCCGGAACTAAAAATGATTTCTGATAACGAGAATTTATAACAAACATTAGAAGAAAAAAATGTAAAAATTTTAAAAAAGTTAAGATTTCATACATAAATTTTAATGCAAGCGGACCGTACGTTACTCATCCCTGGTATAGTTTATTGCCATACCCAAAAGGGGTATATACATATATGTTTATATATATATACATATACACAAAATGGGTTTCGTAATGATTTTCGTTTCCTTTCCTTTTTATGCTATAGACAGGGCCGATCCTGGCAACGGGCGAAAATTGGGGGAAATCTCCCCCCTGTCGTCAAATTTGGGGCATGAGACCGCACAGAGCGGCCGCCTACCCAGAATCGGCCCTGTCTATATAATTATATATACGCGTTCCAGTAAAAAAAAAAAAATGAGCACAACACCACTGAACTTAGCCTTCATCGTTCATCTCTATTAGCCTAAGAATTTATTTCATATCCGATTGTTATCGGATGCATGCATGCAACTTTGCATACTCGGCATTTGGTTTTATCCTACCTGGCCCTAGTTTTAAAGATGTTTTCGGCTTTCTGTTCACACTCATATTATTACGCATTTTGAAGTTTTCATCGCAACGGCAGGTAAAATTATAAAAATTGATCTATGAATCGGCCAATTAGCCGAATTTTATTATTTATATAAGCGACAGTGGTCGTGCATATGCTATTTGTTGTTGTTGTTGTTGTTGCTGTTGTTGTTATTGTTATTGTTGTTATTGTTATTGTTGTTGTTGTTATTGTAATAGAAAGCAATTATCATCACAGATTTGAAAATATTTTTATGTAATTTAATGCCTTTTTTAATGCAACCCTGCAGCCCTTCATTAAATCAACAGATGTTTACATCATGCCTTCTCTCTACTAATGCTAATGTTGTGTTAGTGGAATGTTTTTCATCCATTCATTTAGTTGTTGTAATTTAGTTATTTTGTGTTGTAATAAATTTCTTTAAGAATTGTTTTTTTTCATTTTTGTTTTTTTTTTTTTATTTAATAAATAACATTAGCGATTGGAAAGATGTTTACAGCGCTTTTGACAAAATCCTCGAAATTTCTTATATATAAGAATGGAAATAATACGAAATTTGTACCTGTTTATGTGAAATTCTATGCGACTAACACTAGTAAAGAGGAAAAGATTACAATAGGTGATGTAACGAAAGAGATCAAGACACCACAACAACCTGAATTAGTGCCGCAAAAATATGGTTAATCTATACATATATTTTTACATATATATAAATAAAAATAAATATTGATTTTTTCTTTAGTGCAATATGCCGAAGATGGTACCATACAGTTGACGCAATCGGCTTTACATCATTTGAGATGGATGCTGCAAAAGGACACCTTGAAGCAGGATATATTTCTTTTGGGTCAACCTGGTCCGCTAAGGCGACAATTGGCGATGCAGTTTCTGGAATTGACTCAGAGAGAATTGGAGTACATTGCCCTTAGTCGTGATACAACGGAAAGTGATTTGAAACAGAGACGTGAAATTAAAAACAAAGCAGCCGTTTATTATGATCAAGTACGTTGTTGCGGGGCATGATTGATGGTGTGGTGTGAACTTTGTACTCGTTTGTACGAACGCGTGTTGTTTTATGATTTTAGTGTGCGGTTAAAGCAGCGATAAATGGTCGAATATTAATATTAGACGGTGTGGAACACGCGGAACGCAATGTTTTGCCGATTTTGAATAATTTGCTGGAAAATCGGGAAATGCATTTGGAGAATGGTAAATTTCTGATGGCCCCCGAGCGCTATGATAAGCTATTAGAGGTAATCACAATTGGCTATCTTTACGGATGACTTATGCTCTGGAAATTCGTTGTTTTTAGAATTACACTAAAGATGAGTTGGATTCTTGGGGTCTTTTAAGGGTTTCCGAGGATTTTCGCGTAATAGCTTTGGGTTGCCCTACCCAAAAATATAAGGGTACACCTTTAGATCCGCCATTACGATCACGCTTTCAGTCAAGAAACATCCCACACTACTCGTTTGAGGTAAGTGGTGATAACCATGCAATATATGAGTTATCCGATTGCTTCTTAAACGATTTGCTACATATTTTAGGAGATGTTTATCGATTTGATTGTCTGCGCTCCTCACGTTCCTGTAGATAATCTGAAAAGTTTGCTTTCCTTCGGCTTGGCCGTCCAAGCGGCCGACAGCTCTTCTAACTTACCAGATTTTCCTCTGGATAACTTACATTTGGCCGCCACAATGATGGTAATCGCTTTCTCATTAAATGTAACGCAACTAAACGTGAAGCTTTACATAAGTAATTCTTTTTATAGAACTCAAATCCAAAGCTAAGCGTGCATGATGTTTTGGTGCGCTTGTATCCCTACAATTGCAGTTTAAAGAAAGAGCAGCAGCAACGTATTAAAAATTTATTAACTTCGTTTAACATATCTCCGTTGCCGAGCGGTGCCGTAAAGAAGATAATTACTCAAAAAGATAATTCTGATAATAAAATAAAATTCCAAATCGACGATGTTGTGGTGGACATGCCCGGAGGTCGATATGTTAAGCTTTCTCAGAGAGAAAAGGATTTTGTTGATTTAGATCATCAACGCCATATACTTGCACAGATGATTCAGGCGGTAGCGGTAAGTGATATCTGCCTAATAGGTCAGAAAGGGGTAGGGAAATATACCCTGGCTCAGCACTTGGTGTCTACGCTGCAACAATCTCTTGAGCCTATGGTTCTCTATGAAGACATGACTTCACGCGATTTAGTGCAACAACGTATTACTACCTTGGATGGTGATACAATATGGCGTGACTCTCCATTGGTACGGGCGGCCAAGAGTGGATCGGTAGCTCTACTGAATGGTCTCAATCGTTTGCATAAAAGCACTGCAAGTGTACTGCAGCGACTATTACATGATCGCGAATTGCAATTATGCGACGGCACTACGCTCCTTAGAGGCGATCGTTATGAGTCTTTGTTGCAGCAAGGTTTCTCGAAGTTACAATTAGCGGAGCAGGGTATCTTTAAAATGCACGATAGTTTTCGTGTGATAGCTTTAGCGGAGCCTCCAAACCTTACTGTGGCCGCGCAAAACTGGTTGACACCGGAGATGTTGAGTCTGTTTTTATTTGTTGAAGTTCGGCCTTTACAGCAGTCGGAAGAGTATGAAATTTTACGCAAATTGTACGGCGAAATTAATGAAGAAATGCATAAAGTGATCGATTTGTCTCATATATTGCGTAATTCATCTGACAACACTTTGCAAAATTTGGCAGCCACACTCTCAACACGTCAGCTACTTAAAATTGGACGTCGTATGTCAGCCTATCCCACCGACACCTTTGAGATTATACAGAATACATTTTTAACGAAATTTATGCCATCATTACCAAGAGCGGCTTTAGAAAGTGCTATTGCGAAAGCAAAAATTGAAACATCTCCGTCTACCAGCCGAGAAAGTAAACGTCGTAAAATTAGCGTAGAGAACAATGTGTTGCGCATCGGCAGCACGGAAATGCAACTTGAACCCACCAGTGAGGAATCTAAAGTTCCTAGCACCCTTTTCTATGAAATGCCTCAGCATGTAGCCCTATTGGAGCGCCTATTGCAAGATTTTCTTATTGGCGATCACCTGTTGTTGGTGGGAAATCAAGGCGTAGGTAAAAATAAATTAATTGATAAGTTATTACAGTTGATGAATAAGCCGCGCGAGTATTTGCAATTGCATCGTGACACTACTGTGCACAGTTTGACTGTTCAGTCCACGTTGCGTGACGGTCAAGTAGTGTATGAGGATAGTCCGCTTGTGAAGGCGGTTAAAAATGGTCATGTTTTAGTAATTGACGAGGCTGACAAAGCTCCGGTAAATGTCACATGTATCTTGCGCACCTTGGTGGAGAGTGGGGAAATGATGCTCTCGGATGGGCGCAAAATTGTGGCTCCTGGTGACAAAGATGCTGCCATCGCTGAGAATCCTACCCAAGATGTTATAGAAACTCATCCCAATTTTCGGGTTATTGTCTTAGCTAATCGTCCCGGTTTTCCGTTTTTGGGTAACGATTTCTTTGCTTCTCTGGGTGATGTGTTCAGTTGCCATGCAGTCGACAATCCTTCGCCAGATTCCGAAATTTACCTTCTACAGCAGTACGGGCCTTCCGTGCCTATGAAAACTTTGGCAACGCTAGTAAACGCTTTCGGCGAATTACGACAAATGGCTGACGAAGGCTTACTGAATTATCCTTATTCCACTAGAGAAGTTGTTAATATTGTTAAACATTTGGAAAAATATCCTAACGAAAACATGTCCGAATTGGTGGGTAATGTTTTGGACTTTGATCGATATCAGCCGGAAGCTTTAGAACAGGTTACAAGTGTGTTGGCTAAACATGGTTTACCAATAGAAGCCTACGCGCGTAACGAATTGTTCGCCTTGCGTAAAAAACGCGAAATGAAATTAACTGTTCAGCGTACAAGTGGTTTGGGGGTCTCGGGCCCAAAATATGGTAAGGTGGATCCTAAAAATGAACCTCACGTGGGAGGTAACACTTGGGCGGGAGGGACCGGTGGCCGCGATACCGCTGGTTTAGGCGGTAAGGGTGGACCTTTTCGTTTAGACGCGGGCCATCAAGTACATCAATTATCAGATGAAGAAAAAGATGATATACCGGAAGAGGTGAAGAAGGCCGCTCGTGATATGAACCGGAAGGCATACGAGGAGAAATTGAAAGAGATACGCATGTCAGAGCACGATCATAAACTCTATGCTCAATTTAGTGAACCCATAGGTAAACAAGTGCAGCAATTGAAAGCCATTTTGGATGCCATGCAAACTAAGAGCAAGGAACGTCAGTGGCAAAAGTATCAAACTCATGGTGAACTGGACGATACCCGGTTGATTGAAGGTATTACAGGCGAAAAAAATATTTATCGGCGTCGTGCAGAGGCAAATCCTTGGGCCGATCACGTTCAAGAAAAGCCAAATCGTTTAAAACTCGTTGTGGATGTCTCTGGTTCTATGTATCGCTTTAATGGCTACGACGGTCGTTTGGATCGTGAATTGGAGGCGGTAGTTATGGTTATGGAAGCTTTTGAAGGCTACGAAAAGAAAATTGTCTACGACATTGTCGGCCATAGTGGGGAAAGTTTTGAGTTGCCTTTCGTCAATGCGGGCAGTCCACCGAAAACTGATAAGGAACGGTTGGAAACCATACGTATGATGCATGCTCACTCGCAGTTTTGCTGGTCTGGCGATAGTACAGTTAAAGCTACTAAAGAAGCTGTAAATTCATTAACCCACGAAGATTATGATAATAACATGGTTGTTGTACTAAGTGATGCCAACTTATCACGCTACGCTATTCAGCCAAAAGAATTTGCCAAAGCTTTAATGGACGGTGAGCCGAAAGTTAAAGGTCATGTAATTTTTATAGGTAGCTTAGCAGAGGAAGCAGACATGTGAGTAAAAAGAAAAGAAAAAACACTTTTTCCTCGATACTCTCTTAATTCTCTCTTATGCAACTTTTATTATCTCTCTTTATGACAGTATAAACGCTCAAATGCCGGCCGGTCACAGCTATGTCTGCATGGACGTATCTTCTTTACCGCAGATTTTAAAACAAATTTTCACTTCTTCCTTATTGTGATTTCGATGAATTACGAAATGTGTTAATTTTATGTGATTATAAGCTTTACAGTTTAATTAGAACAATTATTTGAATTTTTCAAAATATTTTAATTAAACTATATATATATATAAAATTTAAATTAGAAAGATTTGTTACTAGCGATCAGCCAGTTAAGCATTTATAGAATATTAATGGTTAGAAAAGAAAAACGAAACGCTTTTGATTTTCTAATTAAAGTCTTTTATTTACAATGAACTTAACTTTAACTAATTAATTCTACATAATTATCATTCTATTAATGACTTAAACACTCTTATAAATAAATATTAAACGAATCATTTCACACTTAATCTAACAACTTTGTTCTGAGATCACAGGCATACAAATTTCTTAGACATTGTCACTCACACAATGGCACATCATTTTATAACAAAAGAAAAAAAAAAACAAATACAAGTTGAAAGTAAAAAAAATCAATTTAATTTAAATCTAGGCACTCTGATTAGGTGGTATAACAACCCAACTATCATCGGATTCGACTTCGCCACTGCTTTGAGAATTTTCATTTTTAAATTGATGCGATTCTAATGTTTGTCCGGTACGCAGACCATCCAATTGCTGCTTCAGATTATTATACAACTCGAGTAATTCTGTCTAAAAAGATTTTCAAAATTCAAATGCACTTTTTATTGAAAATGAAAATGAAAAAAATGTTCTTTACCTTCTCGCTCATTTTCTGCAATATTTGTTCTTTTTCTCTCCTCTCTTCCGGATCCATTTTCAGAAGGAATTTCTCCTTGAAATCCTGAACATAATATAAATTTGTATTAACTCTTAGATATTCTTTAGCTAAATGTCTGTGATCGTTATAAATTTCTTGCGATTCCGCATTATCGGTTATGGGTTGTTCCGGCTGTAGTTCGGTATCTAACATTTCATGCCATGATTCATTGTTATCGTCATCTTCATCGAGCTGTGTTTCGATTTCTTTGCTCGTGTGTGTCGGTAATTTATCAGCTGCCATTATCGGTTTGGCATCAGTGACTGTAAGACGTTCTTTGCCATCAGTTTTGGCTGTAATAAAAAATGATAAAAAATGATAAAAAATTATAAAAAAAAAAAATAAAAAACAAATTTAATTATATCATAATAATAATAATAATATTAAAAATAATTAAACCTTAACTTTACTCTAATTATTTCTAGAGCCTAGAGACCTAAATGAATATTAATAACGTACCGAGATATAATTTTTGATAGAGAACGATTATTAATACTAAATAGTATATTAAAAATTTCCTCATTTAATTATTAATTTCTTGTGTGTGATATACAACTGAACGCTCTCTCTACGTAATATATAAAAATGTTTTGAATTTTACTTTAGTTTAGTTCAATCCTTAAGGACTAGGCCGATGAAAGTCATATCAGCTTAAAGATCTTTCGCAAGTAAAAATCGAAAAATGAAAATATTGACAACTAAGCCCGCCATCCATCCCCTATTTATCCTAAATAATTGTTTTTGTCTAAACTAAGCACCAAAGCTCTCTTTTTGCTTTCACTTGGTTACAATTGCTGCGCTCAGAAAACTGAACACTGAACACTGAACACGGAACACTAAGCGAATCGCATTTTTGCAATTGTAAAAATTTCGTGAAATTTCAGAAATTATTTCAGAAGATTTTCATATAAAAACTTTTTTAATAATAAGCAAATTATTTTCAATATCCGTGAGATCTGAGATCAGAGGTTTTGATCAAAGCCGAATACTTGAAGAAAATATTTGCCGAACTCTTTAAAAAAAAAACAAGGAAAAAAAATAAATCACTCAAACACTGGCTTGCTTGCCCAGCTTAACACTTATGATTAGGTCGACTATTTAGGGATATAAGTAATAGGCTTATGCCGAAAGTTTGACAAAAGACATACGATATAAAAGTTATGCAAGTTTTATTCTAATCGATAACGTTTCAGTTTATAGATCGAAGCTGCTTTCACGCTCGTCTTTTTCACTCGATCTGCAGAAGTTTGTAACAAGTTTTACTCCAATCTCTCTATAGCCCATAAGTCAACGTGTTCCGCAAACACGTCTCTCGGAAGCATGTACATGTGTTTGTCGAGGGTTTCCAATGCTGTCTCATAATTTGTTTCAAGTTTTGAACTACAGACTGCTACGGATTATGAGCTTCACTTTCTTGGTAATTAGGGGGAATCGCGCCTATTGTTGCACTAAACCTTTAAATCGTGTCGTATATATTTTTATTCTAGGCCAATATCTGCTATATATAAAATATAGTTATTTGCTGTCTGTTGTGAACGGATCACGACCACGTCATGGTCAAACTTTATCTTCGGCCGTTATACAGAATATGTAATAAATATGCGGTAAGTTTCGTTTTTCTATTTCAATTTTTTTACTTACTATCGAAGGATGACATACATTCATAAGTATATATGTAACTAATAAGCATTAAACTTCGAATCAATTCAAGTATGTCTGTCTATCTGTCTGTGGCCTCGAAAATGAAGTTATCTGTTTCGAGCATTGGAAGTTCTTGTACGTAGCGTGATATTGAAGATGGACCAAATCGATCTAAAAGCACGCCTTGCATGCATGCAGCAGGAACTGGAAATTATCTCTGCTTTCTGCGTTTTTTTCCCATTACTTATAAAATGCAAAAGTCATGTGACCTTCACATGTACATCCTATAAAAACTCAGTCATATATGTGCTTCATAGGATCTGTAAAACATATCTTTCTCATAATCTAATATATTTTTATCACACAAATACAAGAACTAAGAATCCTACTGACTGGTGTCATTCCTCCAAATATCAACTGACGTGGTCCAAATTTAACAGACTTATATTACTTGCCAAAGATTTTATTATTTTTCAGTTGTTTGTGTTATACAAAACTACAAGACAGAGTTTGTCGGCATATAAGGTCTTGCTATCCATGAGAGCCCCTAGACATGATAGGGTCTAATAAATAGAGCTACGTGATCCAAATTTTCTACGGTTAATTTTTTACGCTACACTGCTACTGTAAACCAATTTTCATAACAAAACACTAACTTACTATTACCACATATAGGACGGCCTATATATGGAATGGCCTATATATGTAATGGCGTCAAAACGATGAATCCATTTGGTTCAAATTTTATCCAATTATTTTTTATATTAAGTTACTAATGTGGACAAATTTTTCAATGTGAAATATCACAAATTAAATTTGCTTAGCATATACGAATTTACATTTACTGCTTGTATGCGATTATGTACAAAAAATAGATCTCGTTGATCCAAATTTAATACAGTTAAGTTTTTTTATCAAATCATTTTTGCGTACCAAATGTCAATAATTGAGCCTTTTTTGCATATAAAGGTTTACTATTCATTACAACTCTTATGAGTTGAGTGAGCTCTAAAAAATAAACCTTCGTAGTCCAAATTTTTACGTCCAATTATTATACGAATCAGTTTTCATTATCAAATACTAAAAAATGGACGTTCTTAATATATAAAGCAATTCTATTATTTAGCGATATTTGTCGGGAAATTCTGAAAATTGCAGCTTTTTTTTTCGATATAAAGACTTCGAAAAGATGGCGTTATATGAGGAATGGTCCAACAAATGATTCGATCTTAACCATTTTCAGTAGGGTTCGTCCCTGGGTCAAAACGCATCTATGTACCAAATTTTATCAAAATATCTCAGAAATTGGGATTTGTATGTTGAATTCAAAAGGAAGGGTAGACGGACAGATAAACTTAGAATATAATATATAATAGGGAGTTATATTTTAAGCTTTTCACGCAACTTGATAAACCCTGTACCACACCAGTGCTGTAAGCTATAAACAGTATATCATGCTGCACTAGTTTGTGCTAAGTATCCGTCCTTCTGTGCCACACATTTTCGAATAACAGATTCGCTCGATTACGTCGCTCAAAGGCTATTGACACAATTACTCGTCATCAGTGTTAATAGCATTGATGATTAACTGTACAAAAGTACAGTTTGTTTTTTTTTTTTTTTCGAATTTTCATTGTAAATAATGTTTACTCATAGATTCGTGCTGTCTACAGCCTGCACGGGAGGATGAAAGTGTACTAAGTTTGTTACACCATTTGTAACATTCAGATAGATGTGTCCGAGATTAAGATCAAAAGTATATAAAAGTATATATAATAAGATTGAAAGTCTCTTTCAAAACGACTATTTTATGTCCCTCAAGCTGTTGCTTGAAGTAGACGAAATAATAAAACAAACAAATTATGATTAACTTGCGAAATTTGATAGAAAACGGACTGAAATATTTATTACATTAACGTTAATAAGATACAAAGATACAAACGTACGTTACAAGGTACAAACGTTGTACTATCTTATGATGGTTAGAATTAATAATGACTTTGCAAAATTTCCATTAATTCACTAGAGATTGCGGATATGAATGATTCGTGTCAGGACGAGTAGAACTATTTTGTTTTTGTTTTTGTTTTTTTTTTTTTTTTTTTTGGTTTCACAAATAAAAATGAATTGTTTATGTACGACTTTTTATGCAATCGAAGAAAAGTTGATAGGTTGATAGGTTAACCAATGTTTACCGTTCGCATGACATTATTAAGAGAGACTTGGCACACTTGCTGCCCTCGACGTATTAGTTAATAATAGGGTTAAAAATATAAATGAAGACCTCTCGGAGGAGGACATCGATAAATTTTGTTATGAGAAAAAGTTCATTCAAAATTGAATATAAATTTAGATTTTTTTGCTTGTATGTTACATAATGGAGGCCGACCTAAATCAATTCTTTAACATTAATTAATTAATTTTTTAAAAGTTTATACACTTGTACGTACTATATATAATCCAACAACTATGTATATCGGTTTGATTCGTTGATATTATTGTCGTTGAATCGCACATTTTGTTGAAGGATAAGAAAATGTTAAAAATATTCAATTTTTCTTTTCTTAATTAATTTCTTTCGTTTGAAATAAATTTTTAATATTTTTTAAATGATTGAATAAAATAAAGAAGCATTTAAATGTCATTTGATTATATCTTATTTTTGTATAAAAAATTTTAAAAATAAATTAAATTAATCTTTTTTTATTGAAAATTAATTAATTAATTTTTTTTTTTTTTTTTTTCTTTTTGCTATCGATCAATTAGTTATCATTTTATTCGAATTATAATTTCTTCGTCTTATTGAATTTTAAATTTAAATTGAGTTTTATTGATTGGCGCGCGTTCATATTATCCACACTACCATTAACGCAAATGAACTGAATCAATGCTTTTCAGCTAAAGAACATTTTAACAGCATTCGAAATATGCGAACAAATTTTCGGGATTCGGGCAAAACAAATGAAGTGAAGAAGAAAATATTCTTGCATATGATAGCTTAACTTGTACAATGAACAATTCACACAGAGCGACGAGATGACGAGAGAGAGAGAAAGAGAAAATGAGAATGGGGGAAAGACAGCGCGAGAAAGAGGGCACTGCCAAGCGGAGAGAAGCAGAAATACACTGTAATGTGAACGATGACTTTTGCATTAGAGATGGGTGTCAAATACATCGCCCCTCGCTTATGTGAC
The DNA here is from genome assembly GCA_000688735.1 of Glossina austeni. Classification (NCBI taxonomy): domain Eukaryota; kingdom Metazoa; phylum Arthropoda; class Insecta; order Diptera; family Glossinidae; genus Glossina; species Glossina austeni. The sequence continues at coordinate 253,330 of KK502451.1, forward strand.
TTCAACGCACATACAGTCCTCAGCATTAATCCAGTAACGAGATTGCGTGAATCTTAAGCGACAAGAACATGAATAAACCGAGAAAAATTATATTTGATTTTTAATTGCATCGACCGAACTACGCTCGGTAAAGGCAATAAACAAACTATGACCGGGAATGCATGTAACGGTAACGCATAACAAGCTTTTGTAACATTTATGAATTAGAGAAAATGTTCATCAAAGTTTGCCTTTAGTCAGGCAAGTGCTCTGGTGCCACGTTACGGTTGCTAAAATTTCGAACAATTAAAACACTTGTCAAAATATATATTCTTGCGCCAATAAGATCTTGTCGTATAAAGAATCGAAATAATATTGGATATGGTCTTCTTAAGTACTAGGCATCTCTACGATCAGTTTGTGGTGTATTTTCTATGCATTTTTGAAAGGATAGGATGAAGTTATCGTTCGTACAAATTCGAACAATTAAAACCCTTGTCATAATTTCAAGTCGATATATTCTCGTGCCAATAAGATCTACAAGTATGAAGAGCGGAAATAATGTTAGATATTGTTTCCCCAAGTACTAGGCATCCCTACGATCAGTTTGTGGTGTATTTTTTATGCATTTTTCAAAGAGCAATGCTTGCCAGCATGACACATAAGTTTTTGCAAGCAATCGAGGTATTGCTTCCCTTCTGGCAATCGCGCCAAATGCAATATCATCCTATTTACTTTCCGCTTCGCCACTAACTGGAGGAGGGCATTGAGAGTAGTCCTCTTATATCCCATGAGAGGTGGGATCAATAATACGACTCCACATACCGGATTCTACCTGCTCGTCTTCCCCTGACGAATTAAATTGCTTTCAGAGGGTAAAATACAACAGAACTTTTCCGCCAACACGCTGTATGAAGTTGTATAAAGTACATAGGATATAGAAAGCAGATCATTGTCATATGATAATTATAAGTAGCACGCTGAAGTTGAAAGGCCTCGATTTAAAAGTTTCGTTTTACAATAAGCGTGACGCGCCCTCTATTTTTTTTTTTTTTCAATTTCTAAAATCCACGGTTAGAAATAAACGTGACTCACACCCTATTTATCATATTTATTATATTATATATATTCTTAGTTCTCAGGCTGAAAAAAAAAAAAGCAAAAAAAAAAAAAAACGGTATTGGGCTTAAGTAGCTTTGTTTAGTTTTAGTTGAGATTTAAAATTTCAGCCTGAAAATAAACGAGATCCGCTGTCGATCGTCATTATTATATATATTCTTAATGCAGGTTCAAAGGTCCAGACTGAACGTAAACTCAATCCGCTTTGAATCCCCCCTCTTGCACATATATGTTCTAGCAGTTTCCAGGTAAACGTGTTGCACCTGCAAGCAATCTCCTTCTAAGGGGGAAATTAAACAAGTCTCGGACCAAAAAAAAAAAAACCTCAAAAAACTTGAATATAGTTTAGTTTTTTTTAACAATAATCTCAGACCTCCCCCCAGTAAGTATTGATCGCAAAGAGTGTGATCTGAATATTATTACATGCATAGAGTTCGCTGACAAATGGGCATAATGTTTGAGATTCGCCTTTGGGGGGGGAATTAGTTGCGTAAGAGTAGTAAGTAATTAGAAATCATTGCTTTTTGAAAATAAATTCGATTCGATTTATGAAAAATGCACTGGCGTGACGGCAAGTCACGTAACGTGTTCATCTCTAGTGCATTAAACGTGTACAGATTTTGTTTTGATTTTCCTAAATACTTTTTAAAATGACTTTTGGCAAATTTCCTAAAACCATGATTTAATCATAAAAAATTAACAATAAGATCGATTTTTTGGTAAAAGAAAAAGCAAAAAAAAAAAAAAAAAACAAAAACAAAAATGTAAAATCAAAATATTGAAGGCATAATTTCAAAACTATTTTTTTTTTCAATGTGTTTGTGTGTGTGTGTGTTTACACGTGTATACATTTACGTATATATGAAATGAATTCATTTTCAAGAAATAATAATAAATTCTGGCAGTATATGGAAAGCGATTAATATCCGCATAAGCATGAGATCATGCAATATAATGGATTTTTAATGTTTAAAAACTTTTCATTTCATTGTCTACAACATGTTTATACATCTCTTTATTAGCCGCTCCACAGTGAAACGTCATCATGATTGTTTTTAAGTTTATTTTTTCATTTCTCATTTTTTGTTTTTCTTTCTCTTTTCGTTCTGCTGCTTTAGTCAGTATTTTGAGTATCTACCGAACGGCCTGATCGTATACGGATGACTTCTGACTGAAAATGCACGCAACAGTCCGAGCTATGAATGTTTGAATGATAGTGCATAGGGGGAAACATTTCACAACTAAATTTCCATTACATATATATATATACATATACATATATATATATATATATACATGTTCATTGCTGATGAATAACTTTGGTATGTTTTAATTAGATTGAATTGAGCGAATTGCAGCAATGATACGGTTTATCTCTTTCATCAAGAGAAGAAATGTTAATCTTTTAGCCGTAGCGTGTGTTGTGGCGGAGGGAAATCCCAGGAGAATAAAAAGCACAAAAATCTATGATTTTCGGTTTTCTGGTTGTAAAACATTAATCAATTTTTACTGCCAAGAAAAATACGAAATCAAATAATTTTCTTTTCAGATTTTTTTTTTTTCTTTTTTTGTTATATATGAATATCTTTTAACGAGATTTTTATGGTGCATGAGAAAAATTTATATTTTCTTTCATTTTATTTAATTTTTTTTTTTTTTTTTTTCTTTCTTTCCGATTACAAAAACAAAATAAAAGTGAAAATGGCTAGTGAATGAGTCATTCATTATATTGTTTCCTTGATTCTATTCTTCTTCTTATTTTTTATTTTTTTTTTTTTAAATTTATTTCATTCGTTTTGGTTTTGTAAATTTTATACTAAACATATATTTTCTTTGTGCACGTTTCTTGTGTTTACTCGCAGACCCTATCAACAATGTGGAGCGAAAGTTCAAATTTGAAAATTTCTTTCCCATACATAAGAAGAAGTGTGCTTAAGAAAACTCTTTGAAGAAGCATTAAGCATTTAGGTGAACCGGCAGATGGAAACAAATTAACTCAACATTTTACATTAAATCAATTTATTATTTTTTGTATTCCGTATTCTGCACTCTACTATACTATACTATGCTATAATGACAATGATAAAATGTATTTAGCGAAGCTCTTTGAATAGCGTTCGTCAGAATGTTGCTTCAAGTCACCATAAAATAAATGCGTATTCGAGAAGTAAATTAATGATAAACCGCTAAACCATCGAAATGAAAAGTATTTTTAAAATCATATTATAATTAAGAAGAAAGAATAGAAACGACTGACGGGGCAGCTGACAAGATGCTTTTATACGATTTACCAAGAACTGAAGCCAATTTAATTTCTTCTTTCTCACATCCATAATATTTATTATTCCAAAATCAATTTCGTCGCCTTCAAAGTAATCCTCAAACTCGAATAATATTCATGGCTAACAGTTTGGTCCGTTGGAAGGAATCCACGATAATCGGAGAAACACTGCGAACACTGTCGCGGTCATCTAGATTTTTGAACGACTTTAGCGCGCTAATTCCAGTGTTGTCTCACCTTTTTGCGCGATATTTGCTCGATTGGTCGATTGTTTTCGCATCGTATGCATAGATTCAAGTCGTATCTAATTTTATTTCGCGAACACAATTTAATGTAACGTCTTTCCTAAAACAAAATCACACATCCTGTGTAACGTACTGTAAGATGGTAACGCGGTAGAGAGAGGGGACCGCAACGCTCACCATTTGCGCGATGGTTATTCGATTGTTTCCGGATTGTATGCGTAGATCCAAATCTCTAGTATTTCCTCAACAAAATCGGTCGTCTTGTGTAACGTATTGTAAGATTGTGACCCGGTAAAGACGAAGGTGATGACAACGCTGATCATTTGCACGATAGTTACTCGATTGTTTCCGGGTTGTATGCGTGGATAAAAATCTCTAAAGTCTTTCCTCAACAAGACCGGACATCCTGTGTAACGTTTTGTAAGATGGTAACGCGGTAGAGAACGGGGATGGCAACGCTCATCATTTGCACGACAGTTACTCGATTGTTTCCGGATTGTATGCGTAGATCCAAATCTTTAGTATTTCCTCAATAAAACCAGGCATCCTGTGTAACGTATTGTCAGTAAAGTATTGCACTTGGGACATATAAGCCACAAATTTATTGGCGTAGTCCAACTTTACTCAACAACCCAAAAAAAAAAAATAAAAAAAAAGTGTAACGTATTGTAAGACGGTAACGCAGATCTCGCAGAAGAATGAAAGTTTTTCATTTTTTTTTTTCATTCTTAGTTGTGTTCCTTCTGCAAGTCGAGATTTTCTATGTAAAATATAAAAAATCAAAAACATTCCTGATATATTTATCAATATTTAGTCACGCGCTTTGAATTTTTGCAAAATATTGATATAAAAAACAAATACGAGTCGATTTCAAGTAAACAAAAAACTATTTTTTTTTTTCGAAAAATTTTACCAAAAATCAGGTAAAATTTATCACTTAAAAGAAAGTAAAAATATTATAGTGGGCTATCATCTACCATTAAATACCCTACATCACTTCGCTTAATACAAGTATTGATATAATGGTTTTTCAATATAAGGCGTTCGAAAAAATGATCCGATTTGAAGCATTTTTAGTCGGGTTTTTCATTGAGCCAAAACATGAACACACGGTATTCCAAATTTCATCGAAGTGCCACGAAAATTGCGACCACTAGAGGGAATATTAAAATATTTGGACAATATGCAGACAGACAGATGGCCATACAAGTTTAGGTATAACAAATCATCATAGGTGTAGGCATGCTTAGGTATAACAAATCATCATAGGCGTAGACCAGCTTAGGTATAACAAAGCAACATCATCCAACGCACATAGGGATAGACATGCTTAGGTATAATGAAAAGCAGGTCTATATGAAATCCTTTTAATTGTTCTACACAACGGCACAAACTTAATCTGCTCGATATCACTGCTGATGCAGTAAGTATGGACATCACTAGAGAATATTACTACGAAATAACAAGTGAAACGACTAAGTATTGAAAGCGCTGAAAATCGGACAACTCATAAACTATGGACTCCAGAAAAAAGCGCCTAAAGAAAAAAGTATAGATAGCGGTTGCAGAGAAATGCACTCGAAAAACGAAATTTTTCAGCCCCATAAGGTGTTCGATCCCCCTTAAAATCTTTTAGACGATAAGAGAAGACAATGAAAAGAAATTGAGATCGAAGCATTTACTCCTTAATTTATTTCTGAAAACTTTGGCGGCAATTTGTTGAATGCTTAGCCATCTTCGGGCCGATCTGACCAAGAAATGATATAAATAACGGTAAAAATCAGCCAAATGTTTAATTTCATTTAACAGTCAAAAGCTGAGGCGACCGTTGAACACAATGCAAATTAAAAAGCTAACCATTAAAAAAAAGACTTTGTTTATATATCTTCAAGAGGCAAAGAATACTCACTCTTACAGAGATGAATATACGCACAACAAATAAAAAAATAAAAAATAACAAAAAAAAAAAAAAAAAGAATAAAAATAGATTTTGTGTGTGAACTGAATTGAACTGAACTAAATTAAAACGACCGCGTATCTCTATGAATCATCGTCGTCATCATCATCATCATCATCATCATCATCATCATCATCGTCGTCATTATCGTTTTTTCGCATTATTTTTACTAGCAACGACAAAGAGAAAATAATGCAAGAATAATGAAAATGTTGAGAAAATTTATTAAACTAATTAATTATACTAACAAATATATATATATATATATATATATGAACATGTTATAAATAAATTTGTAATATAGAAAAGACAAAAAATGGAGAAGAATTTCAAATTCTCTAACATCTTCTTCTAACATACCAAATAGTTGAGTGTGGCTATGTATATATATATATATGTATATATATATAATAGCATTAAAGATCATTTATTTGTACAAAACCCGCACGAATTGGGACAACGTAAGCCTCTTCTCTCTGCTTTATCTTTTTATTTACTTTGCTTTTGTAGTTATTTAAGAAATTTAACATATCAGCGCTTATTATGACAATAAATAATTTGGGGAAATTTCGCAAATCACTGAACACTTACACATGCATGCACGTACACGTATAAAAATGATTTCGAGCAGATGTTTTGCCTTCATTACTCTACGGTTGTTTGCCGTATTATATGTAGAAATTATCTTATGTTCGCAAATCGATTATACGCCGTGTGGGATTTTATGCTAAACTGCACTAAACATTGCATTGAAGCAACACAATTATGCGTTCATTCGCTCATTGGCTTGAGTGAAAGAGAGAAAACAGACAGACAGACAGACAGACAGACAGACACTTTTAAAAACAAAAAATAAATTAACAGGTGGAATATTTTTTGATCTTTCGTTTATCGTGCCCACATAAATATAACTATACATGCACATGCATATGCATATGCATATGCAATGTTGGTTAAATGATTGCTGTAGAATGTCTCAACTATTTGTCATCGCTATCAACTTTTATCTTAAGAGCATCTCGCTATTGCTTAGATATTTAGTGCGACGACAACATATGCATGCATATAGAATTTGTCGGGCAATGTAAAGTACAAAAGATTTACAAGATGTTTATGGTCAAGCATGTGTACGCTAAGAGCTTTACCGTTTAATAATTGTCAGGTAGGTGATAAGTCTTTCAATGTCTTTTTATTATTCTTATTCTGTTCGTGAAAGATATTTGTCATAAATGTCACTATGGCATATAAATAATTAAATTCGAAAAATTCTTTTATCAGTTCATCAATTTTAAAAAGCTTTTTTCTAACCAAAAAAAAAAAACAAAAAAGAAAAAAAGACGAAAATTTATCGTTTTGAAAAACTAAAAACATAAATCAATACATTCGTAAATATTATAAAAATGAAGAACGCATCAAAAAACTACATTTGCCTTAAAATAAATTCTAAATAATTATTATTTTAAGCAAATATTATCAATTATCTGGAGAGTTTTTGGATAATTATGAGATCGACATCAGTGTCAGTCGAGCTGAACGATAACCATTTTGGCATTGCATGTCGCTGCTTTAATTAAACAAAACCATCGCCAGAAACAATAATAACAACTGATGACACGATCCAATCGATAAATGAATGCCATGCCCTAAAAATTGGAAGTTTTTCAACATATACGCAAAAGTCGGCCAGAGCAAGCACTGAGCCACTGAACTGGTGCGTGGTGCTACCTTCACCTATCCATATTCATCGCAGACATTTTTCCTTCCAATTAATACGAACTTCAATTTATGATTTATAGTGCATTCGAGTAGGACGTCCATTCTTATTATTGTGAATTCTTATTAAAGTGAATTTTGGTTTGGTGAACCTTCTAAATAAGAAATTCATCTCCTATATAAAATATGAACGAAGTAGAGACTAGCAGTAGTCAAGGCTTTAAATAAAACACCTTGTCCTTACCTACCCTACACAACTTGGGGCACATTAAGTTTGTGCGGATGTATGCAACACTCAGAAAGACTTGAGATGGACCCATTTTCAGTTATACCGATTGCTTCACAATCATTTTTTAAATCGTTTTAAGTTTGTCTGTCCATCTCACTGTCTTGTTTTTTTCTGTTCAGCTTAAGGGCGCAGCTTCTTGAGATTTGAATTTGATGATGTTTGTTCGACTGACTTGTTTTGACTCAAAGGCGAACGCTATTGAAAATGATTCAGATCGCATCACTTTTTCGACCACTTCGCATATAGAGTCTTATTTTGTAAAGTCCATATATATAGATAACCGTAGGGTGGTATAGGGCATTTAATGGTGGGTTTACTTGTCTTGTTAGAATTGACGTTCAAATTTACGAAAAAATAAAAAAATAAATAAATAAAAAAAAGGAAACCGGGACGAATTTATATTTTGGATTTTATTTTCCTATCCTCAAAACATGCCGCACACAATGCGCGGATCCTATATGTCTGGCAACGAAACATTACATAAAATCTAATTGGAAAACCCTAAGCTTTTCTTGCAACTACTTCAGAGTGAAACGAGCCGCATCTACTTATGACCTTGGGAGAGTTAGCTACAACAGAAAAGAAAAAAAGGTTGAAAAAAGAAATGAATCAAAATGTAATTTTGTTTAAATATTTATTAGATCGATTATCGATAATTTCAATATAGATCGACCTGAATGGACGAAAAGGGAAAAGAATTTCAACACAATTCTCGACCCAATGGTCGTAGGTTCAAATCTCAAGTGTGATAGAGTTTTAAATAAAGCCGATGGCTTTAGATGCTCTTCCTTTAAGACTTTACTCTTGGATTTTATTTCTCGCAATACTAATAATAATAATAATAATAATAATAATAATAATAATAATAATTTTAATATCAGAGCAGTCTCCTGAACAAATGAATGGAGTGCTAAACAAAAGCAATCCGTTTGCATCGTGCATCAAGTGAAATATGCTTTTGTTAAGGGAGTTTTACTTTAGCAATGCCATGCAAGTACGAACACTCAAACAATATTTTGATGTTTGAATGCGTGATCCATAATGCAAACACAATCATTGTGTTTACCACTTAACCTATATACACATACACATACACATACATGCAATATGTATAAACAACAGTAATGAAAAAATTTGTGTTCCCATCTCTCCATTCGCTGCTTGCATTGGTCAGTTTCAAATGGTATGAGAAGGAGAAACAAATGGTAATGAAACAAATTTTACCACGTCTATAGAGATGTAAGTAAAAAAACCTATTCTTTATAATTATGAAATTTTTGAAACTTTAAACAGATCGTTCGAGTTTAACATACCGCCGACTTCTTCAATTTTCATCCAATTGCTTCTAAACTCTGTTTTGTGCTTCTTCTCTATTGAATATCTGTTCGCTGCTTGCATTCAACGTTCGATTTGTATCCCATAATATCCTCTTTGTATGTATGAAGATTTATTTGCGGGGATTAGTTCATCTGTAGGGCTCCTCTCCCGATTAGGCCACATAGGCCAAATTTGAAGAAAAATCCCACATAAGGCATTCAGGCCATTGTTAAATACTGCGCATCACTTTGTTCAATACATTCATTCATAACGACTTTATTGACATAAGGCGTTATATGGCAAGTGATCCAAAAAGGGGGCATTTGTACCTTACAGATCGGTGCACTAAATTCCATTAAAATAATTCAAAAATTCCGGCCTATAAGTTGAACAGAAGATCACAGACGGATGGACGAACAAGTGAATAGGCAAGCTTGGATCGATACAAGGTGCATCTATATTAAGTTCTTCTCGGTCTTGTAAACCGATTGAACGGAATGACGCAGGCAGAAAGACGGAGAGACGGAGAAAATCGTTTTTTGAATCGAATGGGTTTCACAAAAGGTCGGCTTATCTCCGCTCCTTCTCTGGCCGTTACATACATTCGCACAAATTGAATATGCCGGGTGCCACAAGTGCTGTGGAGTACAATAAAGGAAACCAAGATCTTCTAGTTCTCCTAGAACGTAGAGTAAGTGAAAACAAGAAAATGGTGAAGTCTATGGCATTTCACATATATTTAAAAGCCTTAAGATCCTTGAAATTCTTTTGAACCTCTAAGACAATTAGAAAGAAGAAGATGTCTTTCCGTCTAGAGTAATAAGAAATGAAGGCAGACAATTAATCCGGTTATTAAAGAAAATTTCTTTATATTTTAATAAATGACTTTTTTTTAAACATCCTTTAAATTCTCTATAAAGTGTGTAAAGTATTAGTTGGATAGCGGATTAAGGATTGCAATTACATTTTATATATATATAAAAAAACACATACATTAAAATTAAAAATACATTAAACAACAGTACATGAACAACAGTAAAAGAAAAAGAATTGTGAAAATATTTTTTTATTTTTTTTTTTTTTTTTTTTGCTAAACAACAACAATATTGTAAGACAAAAGTCTATAAACGATGACCGCTGATTTATCGTCTTAATCTCTCTTATGCAAATGAAAATCAGTCTTTGTGTGTATATTGAATAAGTGTGTGAAACAAAAAAAAAAAAAAAACAGAAAAAGAAAAGGGAGAGAAAAACATATATTTTGATTAGAAAGTAAAACCGCCCTTCGGGACATCGAGTTTTTCAACCGTAAATTCTAAAGTTCCCTGAGTTTGTCGCGGAACCAGTTTGGCTTCGGCTGTCTCATTTTCGCTAAAGTATGTGTCAAGGAGGAAATAGGCCTTTTTGTAAATATCCTGGTTCTCGTGTCGTTGCAAATTTTCTAATTTATCCAAGGCGCCTATTTCTTCTATCGTGACGCATAAACGCTCTATATCGCCTGCAGCACTCCGTATGTCAGTCATGGCGAATATTTCTACCAAACCTGTTAGGACCACAAGAATGGTGCGCGAATCCTTTGCTTCCAGTAAACCGCAGAACGGTCTCAATATCTGATATTTTTCGATTACATGCACAAGTTGTTCGTATGTGCCGCTTGTCGTCATATTGGATATAGCGTAAGCCGCTTCTTTCTGCGACTTGAAGTCACCATTTTGCAGCACATGACACAATTCCCGAAATATGCCCGCATCCATAACAGCCTGTATTTGTTTTGAGCTTCCCGCCATTATATTACTCACCGTCCAAGCACTTTCCTTAACGATCATCTCCTTGGAATGTTTAAGCAGTTTCTTCAGTCTTTGTAAGCCGCCGGCTGCAATAACGACATCAGTTTGCTGATCGGTGCCGGTGACAATGTTACCAATGGTGCGTAAAGCAGGAACCATAACATTGGGATGATCGGTGTCTAGCAAGCTTACCAAACGGGGCACAGTATCCGCGTCAATTACTGCTTGTATTTTGATCTCATTATCGTCACTCAGATAAGACAAAGCCCAACAAGTATCGGTTATTACTTGGGCATCGAAGCCCCATAACAGTTTTGCTAATGAAGGCAGTAAACGGTTAATTTGCTCGAACGAAGGCATTGGACTTTTATTACGGCACAAGTTCGACATCAGCCATACAAGGTTACGTTCCAATGATAAAGAAGCTATCGTGGAGTTCTTATCCAGCAATCGTAAAATGCCATCAATTGCATTGTTCTCTATGACAATGTCACGGGCAGTAGGGCCATCACCGGCTATATTACCTAAAGCCCAAACGGCTTGCTCTGCTATATAAATGTATTCGCATTCCAATAAGTTCACAAAGTGAGGAACAGCATTACTTGCTACAACACAACCTGTCTGCTCACTAGTGCCCGAAGATATATTAGTTAAGGCCCAAGCGGCCTCAAATTGTATATGAGGGCATTCGACTTTTTGCAAAAACTCAACACAAAGCGGAACAATGCCGTTATCGATCATTAAATCGATAGGTGGATGCTGTTCATTTGACAATAACTTGCGAGCCGCTAGCAAGCCAGCAAATTGTCTCTTAGAATCCGAGCTCCGTATGTTCTCAAATATGCGGTCCACGGACGGGTCCGCGGGCGATGCAACTTTGGGCAGCACTTTGATCGGCGAACTTTGGTCCTCTTCGTTTATGTTGCGCCGCTTAAGCAGATGGTCTTCCTTTTTGGATTTGCGCAATTCCACGGTAACCTCATGTCGTCTCAAGCGCGACTCATTCGTATCGATGGTGTTATTTTTATAAGAATTTAGCCGATTAAGACTCATTTTGCTATCGAAAGGAAACTATTTTCTTCTCTTTGATTGTAAAAATAGGCCAAAACTGTCGCTTCTTCGGATCGTATTTTATTTTTTTATTATTTGAATTCTCTTTGAAAATTTTTTCACACAAGCACTTGTTTCCTTCTTCAACTTTCTAGAACAAAGACCGCATTTATTCAGCATTAATTTCTGCTCTAAAAAAAAAAAAAAAAAAAAAAAAAAAATTTAAGTGCCGCTAACTTGACGACAACAACCACAGCGATATCATTATTGTAAAGGAGAGAAATGGCGCCAATAAAATCAAGATCGTATTTCATTATTGTGAATAAACTTCTTTTGACCCAGCAAACGAGATCAATTATCTACGTTCTACGTTATCTACGAATCATTATTCAGTTCAATTTTGTAGGTTAGGTTGTAATAAAGCAGTCAGATGAATATATAGAGACGTGAAGAAATAAAAAGCAATAAAAAAGAAAAACCTTTTTTTATTACAGATCAAGCAAAAAGGAAAATGAGCGAACACGATTCCTATTCCTATGTAGATGCCGATCAGAAATTTATATAAAAGATTATCAGATTTACGTCTTGGAAATCTACTCTCATGTATTCTCATATTTCTTGTCTCGCTTTATTTCGTTCTTCTTCTTCTTCTTCTTTTTCTATGTATTCATTTTTTACTCTTGCAAAAAGTAACCCATGACTCGACGCATAAGCATAAGCGAAGCGTATCAACCAAAATGAAAAATTTGTCCAATTGTCCGACATAAACAAAGAACGAAACAGGGAAGGAAGGAATAAAGAAAAATCAAAAGCAAAGGACACACAAGGGCCGTACAAGGGTGAACGCCGTATCACTCCGCATAAGAATATTGGACGTGTAAATTGTTGCCGTCATAATCGCTGATTGATTGCTTGGAGCGAATTCGTTTACGCGGGCTGCAGCATACGTTCCTATTAAGTTTGGACGCAAGTCAAAGGTTTTCTTTGCTGGGTGTTATGTTTCCGGACGTAACCCTGACAAATGTTTGTTCCAAATGTTTGTTAAAGCAATATTTGCCACAAATTGAAAGTCACAACTTTTATGTCTGGTTTGGATGGATTAACCGCTTTTTTAAAACTGGACTTATCTGCCATTAAAAACAAATTTATCACCAGGTGATCAAATTTTTGAATTTATCGAATATTCGGAATAAATGGAAATATTCTTCTCTCTCTGTAAAGAGACAGAGTCTTTACAGAGAGAGAAGAATCTCTGTAAAGAGAAGAATCTCTCTAAAGAGAAGAATCTCTCTAAAGAGAAAAATCTCTCTAAAGAGAAGAATCTCTGTAAAGAGAAGAATCTCTGTAAAGAGTAGACAATAAGCGATGATCTCATGTGCACTCCGTATGTCCCGTATGACTTTTCCCGCGGACTAACTTCAACAGATTGCCGAGAACATTAGATTTAATTTTCGCATATTTAGTAAAGGCATGTATCAAGAGGCAATTAGGAAAATTTTCCAAGAATTATTCAAGTTTAGAACTGTTAGAATGGACGAAGAGTCCATTCAAACTCCACACGAGTTTGAGAGAATTTCGAAGTTGACTTCACTGCCGCAAAACATACGATTTTATCGAAGGGTCCTAAAGAAAGTTTTTCTTGAGTTTTCTTAATAAAAAAAAATATTTAAAATTCACCAAAAAAGTTAATAAAACTTATTTTCCTTTTTTTGTTGTTGTTGGCTTTTCGTCAAAATACTTTCAAAAATGCACTTTTTTCTTCCACTCTTTCTTTCTATCTAAAATAAACAAACACCTGTTTTTTGTTTACCATTGGCATCGATGGCATCGATCATCCATAACGCAGAAACTTGACTTCATTTACGAGTTCTAGATAAGTTGTGGCGAACTGTTTCAATTCTATTCCATTAATCCATTAAGTTTAGTGTTTGTTGTTAAACGTGTTGAGTGCGAAATGAATAATGAAAACAGAGTAAATCAAATAAAAATATAAGAGATGAGTAAGATCTACCTTTAAATTTCGCTACACTTTCTTGTTTACTGAACTTTTTTCCTTTTTTGCGGCATAAAATGCTAAAAATTATGCTTTGTCGCTATAAAAAGTTTTACCTTTCATGGAAACTTCTAGAAGGAAGGGAATACGAAACTTGTCGTCACACCGCCGCCATCATCATTTTCGTTAAAACCGTTTGTCTTATATTAGGTGTTTGCAAAAATTTTGATCAGCCACTTTCACAGGTAAAAATGATAAAGAAAAGGGAAATACCAGAGAACTTGATGGTCTTGACCTTCCTCTACGTAAAATAACAGTTTCCCAATTTTGATTTATTCAGCCTACGCCTACGCCGACGCCGACGCTGACGCTGTTAACGGAGCGTCCAAAATTCTTCTTCTTCCAAAGTCATTACTTTTCTTGTTTATTTGAAGAAATCTGCTACTGAATCCCAACAAACATTTTCAGGGGGCTTATGCTGATGCTGCCCCATCATATCCCAGTTGTCGGTTTTGGTTTTAACGCTTTAACGAATGGACTGAAAATGCCACCTTTTTTTTTTTTGGCCACTTGTTGCAAAAGTTGTCCAAGACACATTATTGCAGATCGATTGGGAAGTTCTGTCATACGCAGCGTACTCGCCAGACATGACGCCTCCTGATTACCACTTGTTCAGATCGGTGCTGCATGACATGGCCGGCACGTTGCTCCCTAAAGTTAAAGAAGTGCGAAAATGGGTCGCTGGGTGAATCGCTGTCCAACCAATAAAAGTTCTTTCGACATGATATCGCGACGTTGGCAAAAGTATTGTAAAATCTTGCAGAAAATGATGGCAACTATTTTGATTACTACGCATTGTACCAATTTTCCACAATAAGTGCCTTTTTCAAGTGCAAAAGTGATCAACATTTTTGCAAAAACCTTTATATTCGAAGAGAATTTTTATAAAAATTCATTTAATGTACGAAAATATTAATTTCTCATCGAGTCGGAAATTTCAAAAATTCTTTAATTTTCTCAAATTCGAATTTTATCGATGCGATTGATTTTGTTAACGCGCGCAGCGGCAAATTTCATCCAAAAAATGTCTTCAAAACTGCCGACCCAAACAAACGTCAGAGATCAGGAAGATGGCTTACATTTTGCATATTCTCTACGCTTATCGAATCCTTGCATGTGTCCGCAACAAGCGGTGTAATGTAAAAAAAGCCAAAAAATCCTTTTAAATCCTTTAAGAAAAAAAAAAAAACAAAGCATTTAGCAAAAAAAGGCTCCATTCGTAGTACGAAAGCGAATCACATCTGCCGGCTACTAATCAACCTAGAAAAGCTTAAAGCATATAATAATATTTCTAATCTTACTACTACCACTAACTAGTGCACGCGATCGCCTAAGGTGTAAAACGTTCTGCATTTCTTTTCGCTATTCGGACTAAATGCAAAAAAAAAAAAAATGCAGTTTTATTAAGCGCATTGTAAAAATGCAACTTTGTAATTTGAATTAATAGTCAATATGAGTGCGCATACATATATATTATTGTGATCGTATAATACGTGACCGTATAAAAACATTCGCTCGCTCTCTCTCTCTCTCTCTCTCTCTCTCAGCATCATCATCATCATTATCTTAAAATAAACCCCAACTGAAATCATTTCAAACGGAGGAAAAAAAAAAACTACAAATTATTTCTTTATTTTTGGTTAAATAAACATTGACAGTATTTTCTTAAAAAAAAACAAATAAAAGCAAAAAGAAGAAGCACTTGACAATATTCAAATTAAACGTTTAGTTTAGTTACGCTTGTGATTATCGCATTTGAAATGCGTAATCGCTCGCTGTTGATCTATGTATGACAAATGTGCACAATCCGAGTATATATATATATAGATATATATACTTTAGGGTATAGGCAGGTAATGATGCTTGTACGTATATTGAATATATCATAACAAAAGTTGACATTTTGCTTTCAGACGAATTTTTGTTACCCATAACTTAATGCGAACACATATACGAAAAATTGATTTTCTTTGTGAATTACAAGCAAATATTATTCACAACATCGATACGCTAAGTGGTGTGAATCTAAAGCATTTCTATTTCCACCACTATTCGTAAAGAGGTCCTTCGGTCGTCGCTGAGAGCAAATCGCGAGGCTCTTGGTCGGTGGAAAATCTTGGTCGGTCGGTTTTGTATTCTACGGTTTTTCGTTGGCATCCTGTAGCTAATCAAAATTGGACCGATACAATTCTACTTTATGACCAGCATCTAGTTTCCGAATAAGTGAGAGTAACGCGGCCCACATGACAGCCACCGGCACAATGAAAACATCAAAAACTTACTCCTTGGAATCTGATACAACTTTTGAAAGTTCACACCTTCAGGTAAGACGTGGACGTAATCCGCCCATAAACACTTTCGCAACAGAACTGATTTGATTTAAAACTTCACGCATATATGAGAAATACTTTTGAAATGCAATTAAAAAGATTAATGTAAAAAGGATCCCGACCGAGAAACCGACATTGGCAGCTGCAAGTGGAGTGAAAAACTTAGCATATGCATTATACGCTGCAGATGTGGGGGATAAAAATATCTAATAAACGTTTTCAAAATTTGTATTGATGCGAGGAACAAGAAAATGTCTTTTCCGAGAATTTCAGCAAATGAGCCAAATTACTTTTTTTCTTTGCTTGTGTGATGATGATGCGTATATGCGTCTCATCGTTATTAGTAAGTGTTTTTGTTGTTTTTATATAGTGACTGCCTCTTTAATGACTCATTTGCATTGTCAAGCATGATCCAAGCGAGAGGCTATTGGCCCGCAAGGGTGGACGTGTTAACAAATATGTAAAAATGTTTTTTTTTTTTTTTTTTAATTTTTTTTTTTTAATATTTTCGTTTTTATGATATGTTCACAATACCGAAAGGGGTAGAGAGAGTGTACTCATCTTATCAAAATGTTTGCAACAGTTTTGGAGACCTTGTAAAATGTATCCAATTTTAAAACGGCCTTTAGAAGTCCATCTGTCCGTTTGCCTTAAATATCTTTCTGGTCCTGGCAATTAAGATATCACCGTCAAATTTGGCAGAAGCATTAAAGACTCTTACATGCCGTTTGGTATTAAAAGTGGGGCAAATTGGTCAAACAACACTTTTAGAATACGTCTGTGCTTTCATAGGGACCCCGTAAAGCAATAGAAAGCAAGTGTCACGGGAAAATGTAGTTGACTGTAGAATAGTTTGTTTGTTTTTTTTTTTTTTTTATCTTTTCATATGATCAATGACTCACTATTCGCGTAACTCAGTAACACGGTGACTGTTAGAAAGAAGAGAGAAAAGAGAAGAAAATAGGAAGACGACGACCCAATCAGTGAATATTATGCCTTTACCGTCTGAGCACTCACTATAGTGTGGAGCTAGGACGAAAGAAAACTCTACCGCACACCAGATCCACGAACACTAACTTGTTGGTGGCGGTTTTTACCTACTCGGCTACTCAGGCGGATCTTTGGACCTTTACGATAAAAATTCCCAAATGGATTCTATAGATGATTCTAAGGTTACTTCTACAGTGATCAAAAATATCAGTCACGTTCGCATAATATTGTAGGGTAAGAAAAATCCGTCCATGGGAGGATATCATTTTCTTACTTATCTCTCTTTTTTGGGTTTCGATTTTATTGTCAAATGATATTAACGAGCGATTTCTTCACTACTTAATGTAAAAAAGTTGTCGTTTAAAAATGTTGAAAAGTGTTCTCAAATGTTCACAATTTTCAATGAGTTTTTCCAAAAATGTAATTAAATTATTTTGAAGAAATTTCGAAAAAATATTTTTAAAATTTACTTAGAATCGCAGACCAAAGACGTTTTATTTAATTTAAGGCGCGAAATTTTTCGCATTCATTGCATTTGCATGAACACGATTTTTTCTTTGGAACAAATTAGCTTTTGTTCGTAGAAGCACTTTCCCATGATATGAGGTCTTATATGAGGACTGAATGATAGCTTCGATATGAAATCTTTGCAATAGGATTTCCTCTTGGGCCGAAACATCGCAACATATTACATTTCATGGCGATATCTCAACAATTGCATTGTGTAGCTTTAACACAAAAAACGACATCAGACAGAGAAGTAAGTCGATCCAGAAGACATGTTTTACAAGTTCATCCATAATGAAGAGATAGAGGGCTAGAGTTACGAACCGTATATAATGAAGACTTTCTCAGGGAGGATATGGACTTTTGAATCATTTTAAAAATACAATATCTGCAAAACTTTCTTCGATTTTTTTATCATTATTGTGACGTCAATCGGTGGATCAGAATTATTTTCATTTTTCATTCATGAAAAATTTTGTAATTTTTATCTCAAATTTACTGATGACAAGATGATCAAGAATTCTTCATTCTTCTTCTTCTCGAGGTCGCAATTATTTCATCACGTAAAACTTGCAAGCATCATTTGTTTGCTTCATTTTTTCGGACATCGACTAGCTAAGCTTAGACTGATCAAAAGCATATTTACTCTAAAGTCTTTTCATTGCTTACATTAAACATTTTCAAAACACGGAGCGATAAATCGCAAGCTTAACACATAGGTGTGGCAAGTGACAAAAAAAAACTCCATACTGTTTGTAGAAAGCGTCAATTCATAAGAAGAAAGGCCTGTGAAAATTTTATTCCATATCGATCGATTCTTTATGAGATGAAGTGGCTTAACTGATATTACATTCAAAATTTTCAAAGCAATTGAAAAATCTGAAATGTGTGTGCGTTCATCGAACATTGAATTCAAACAGTTCAAAGCTAGCATTGGCTTATGTTAGTGTTATGGTCACATCACTCTATCGAAAACCAACATTTTTCGTTGGGGTGCTGGACATAAATGATACTGAACACAGTGTGGACGCAATGGAAAATGTGAAAAAAGTCTTGAAAATAATTCACAAGACATCCTAAAAATACTAACCAGTTGCTAATTGTTCCAACCTCTTTGGGAAATGCGCATTTAAATTGCATCGCAAAAATTCAACGATGACGAGTATACTCGTCAAACGCAGAGTGCAATACCAATATGAAATTCGATTGTAATGGAATGACTTTTAATTTTTTTTTTTTATTTCAATATTCGTCTTCATTTACTAACTTAAATTAACCTAAGCATTTTTCGTCTGAACGAAAAAAAAAAAAAAAAACATAAATTAATTTATTTCGCGATTCTCTCCGAATATTTTCCAAAATACATTATTATGACAAATAATGATGAAATGATGAAGTTTTATGGGGAAATTCAACAAGGAATCGTAAAACTTGGCGACGCAATTTAAACGGCTTGTTCAGTACCCTCCAATTATCCCGAATACCTAGCAACACCTTACAGTGTTGCAAACATATATTTGAGTTTTCCCTAAAATTTCCATTTAAACTGCAAATTTTCAATACTTGTTAATCATGACGAGTATACTCGTTATAACACAAAATTTTCCACTTTTCTTCATGACTCTCGTTACTCGTTAAAGGATAGCACGATCATAGTTTGCATGCAAACTTGAACATGAGATAGCGAACTTCCAAATGAATTCCGCCCCTTGATTGCAATGATACAAGTCAGTGGATACAATGGGCAAATTGCGTGAACTGAAGCTCATTATTAAAAAGAGCTTCGAAGATGTTCATGGTGGCGATCACGACCCTGCACGATACTCCTACGTAGCTAACTGACGGCAAAGTCGAAGAATGTCAAAGAATAAGCTTTGAAACCTAATAAATTTCATCGCCAGTAAGATTCTTAATTACGTTTGCGTGTTGCGTACTGCGTGGTCTATGGTAAGCAATTAATTCACACGCTCTTCAATGTTTTTTAATTCTAAACAGATACAACTCTGCTAGGCCGTCTCAGACTTTTTATTTGCTTTTTAGCATTGCATCTGGAAGTGTTCTTCTCTCACATCCCTGAGTCGAAAGACCCATGAAAAGATGTCGGCTTCTTCGCAATCTACAAAGTACACCGTCATTGATTTGTCCTTCAAATTTCAATGCAGGTTTAAGCGCATAAGCGCACTAGCAATGGCAAACAGAAAGTGTTGACAAATTCCTCTTATGCACGATAGCAGTTCGTTTATTCAAATGAGCAACGTCCATCTGTCCTATTTTGAAAAATTCGTATACACTTGTGATCACTGGAGAACTTATAACTTTTTGAAGCGATTTTCATACATATATTAAAATTGCATAAACCCCGTTCATAATCGATTTTAAAATTATTTATAAATTAAGTTAAATATCAAATAGACCACAAACCAGTTCCAGATATTGCATTTACGTAGTCGCATATGTTCCTAGTCCCTAATTCATTTTTATGGTTTGTTTTTTTTTTATTTGCTCCTTAGACATTTCTTAAATAATATATTTTCTTGATTTTATTATTGGGATAATACCACTATGGCAGCCCAAAGTCGAGTGTGTTTTTTGGATAATTTTTACTTTTTTTTTTTTTCTTGAATGGAACGAAAGTCAACAAAATAACGATATCTAAGAAATAGAAAGAAAAAATTGATTTTGGAAAAATATTTAAAATGGCATGCAATACACAAACACAGGTACAAAATTTTAATTTTAAAAAAATTGAAAAAAAAAAAAATCATTTAATTTACAATTCTTTGTTGGGAGAGTCACATAAGGGCTCTTAGAATTATTGAATTCCGTCTGATTGGCACGTGTGTGAATGAAAAAGCTCGATTTTCGAGACGCTTTATCATTATCGTATGTATTTTTGGGACTATACAACGCACTTGCACTTCAAATTTATAAAATGATTTTTCGAAAAATATATTTTAACATTACTTTCGGAACAAAATTTTGATTCATTGTTAACATAACTCGTATTCGCAATATTCAGTCCATCCTCACTTTCGATACCATCACTCGTCTTGCCGTTAATATCATCGTTTGTATTACTTTCATCTGAACTATTACCACACCTAAGCGTACTTCATGGCGTATCTCAAATTTTGGAGACAATTTTTTGACAAAATATTTTAATGTTACCTTTGGATTTTTAAGACGCACCGAAAATTTGACTCGATTTTTTTATGTAAAATGGTGATACGGTAACAAAAAAACCTCTTTTATTAATAAAAGAATCCTACGTGATTTTCTAAAGAATTTCGTTGCGAAAAAATGAAAATTGTTTGAATTATTCTTTCAAGTTAAAAGCAGTTAAAGTTTTGACATGTACTGTAACCATGTTCTGTCATCACAATACAGTTTTTTTGTTTTTATTTTCTGTAGTCTGTAGTTGGAACTATGGTGCTGGAGCACCATAAGAAGGTCTCCTCGATAATTGTTTGCTCGAAAATATCACATTTGCTGCATCTATCAAAGACAGAATCGCACGTTTCACAAATTCATAACGAACTCTAAAAACTTTATGTCAAACTTTTAATTTTTTGGTGTAAAGATCAGCTTGATGAAGCTACTAAACCAATATACAATTTTTTGTTTTTTTTTTTGTTTGTTGGAAATACTTGTAAATGAATACAAACACTTTCGAAAGGCAGTCGCTAAAGTATTAGAGGAGTTAGAAATTAAGAGGCAAGACATTGGGCTGCAAATTTCTCAGCAGACATTTGATTCGCACGGCGTTTGGGAAAGAGTTTGAAAATGTCAAAAGAGAAAAGAGGTTTTTTTGCAGATCTTGAATTTCCTCCCATATGTTCTAAAAAAGGTTCGAAGTGTCTATTAAATAATAATAATTTAATTAATAAAATACTCTTCGCATTCTTGTTTAGCATTTTTGCACCGCCCTCGATTAGGTGTGTCCTTTTTTCAAGACAATAATTCATTGGCATTCACTGGGCTAAAGACGTGGACGTGGGTGCAGCAACCAATCCAAACCGATCTAAGTCAATTATAATTTTTCTTCTGTTTCTTTGTTTTAAATTTTTTTCAATTTTTTTCATAAACATTAGAGAAAGAAAAATAGACGGAATATAGAAGTTAGATGCATCCGATAGCATAACAAGATTTTCTAGCTTAAAAATCTCAAGTAATATAATGTTCCAAGTCGTCCAAGTCGTCCAAGTCGTTATGGATAAGTTAGCGTAAAAAATACCATATCGAGATATAGTCGACATAGGAATGCAAAATTGATCATTTTATTGATATATATATATATAGATATATATATATATATTTTTAGCAAAATTCGAATCGATCGATTGATTATAATCACATTTTTTTATTATTAAATTAAAATAAATAAATAATTTATTTGTTGCATTGAACTAAATGTCGTTAACTAATAATGCTAACTTTAATGAAAACAAATTTTGATTTAGGATAAAAGAAAAAGCGCTTTTGATTATTGAATTGGAATTTTTTCGCTTTATGAATAAAATAATTTGTTGATGTTGTGTAAAAGACATTTATTTACCTAAAATAGTTGCATTAATAGCGATACGTAGATTTTCGGAATCCACTTTCAATTCAATTATTTATCTATATAATCAATGTATATATAGTAAGTGAACGCGGCGGCGGCGGCGAAAAAAAAAAAAGAAATGCGCGTAAACATATAAACAACTATATATATGAAAATCGGAGAAATTTGTTGATTACCGCAAGTCAATCAATGATGAAAACAAAATGAGATCGCGTAGGTAAATAATAATATAAAAATGAAAAATAAATAAATAATAAATTGAATTATTTTCCTTGAATTTCGTAATAATACGTATATGAATTCGCGCAGTGATTGTCTACTACTGAGCATTCGTTTAAATGTCTGAAACATTTGCACCAATAAACGCTCGTGCAACAGCAGCAATTAAACAGATAGACGGCGGTTAGACCGTTTGACAGCGATGACAAACAGACAAATGCAAGGCAAGTATCATTACGATTTTTAACAAACATATGAAATTTTATTATCTCACTAGCATCACACAGCAGCAACTACAACTAGACAAAACGACGTTGTTCATTGCATAAGTGTGTGTCGATATGTGTGTATGCGTGTGTGTATGTATGCGTTACTTGTATTTAATAAATATAAAATTGCAATAATTTCGACTGACAAAAAATTGTTTTACATATATGTCTATGCATAATACATTCGTACAAACATGCGTACATTCGTATAAGCACATGTGATGTGACTTTTTCATCTTCTTAATTATGCCAAAACAAAAACGCCTTTTTAAACACCTAACACGCATTTACATACTCATTAAATGCGGCATGCGTATGTATATGTATGTATGTAAGTATGTATGTATGTATGTAAGTATGCATGCATGCATGCATGTATGTGCTAATGAATCAGCATAATAATGTGCAGGCTTTGTTGTTGCTTGCTTTCGTTATTAATTTGCTTGCTATTGTATTTAAGGTTGGCATACTGAACGTATGAGTAATACGAACGCTATTACGTACAAATGAATTTTAAATTAAGAATACAATAAATAATAAAAAATCAAAATTGTAAAATAATTAAAACTCAAAAGAAAAAAAAAGAAAATTCCTACCATAAGATATTAATACACATATATACACATATTACACATAATGTCATAATTAAAAAAAATATATTTTGAAAATCATGTCGTTTGTAAAAATGCAACTGAATTCTAATAAATGAATCGTCACGCTTATCGAATATTAACTAGCATTGAGAACGCGAAATCGTAAATTAATATTAATCAGTTATAAATTGTCTCAATCGTCGACACCAACGCTAATTACGGCCCTTTACTACACCCACTACTACTACTACTACTACTCCAAATGTCTGATTCATATATTAATGTGCCTTAAATACTATCCACGCGATCTTTTAGTAGGCTTTCGAGGTGTGAACAGAGAGGAAGAAGAGGAAAAAAAGAAAGAGAGAGAGAGAGAGAGAGAAATTTTGATGATTCTGCCATAAATTCTCGGATTCGCAACCTTCTCATTATTATTTTATTTTATTTTATTATATTTAAATTTTTCGTTTTTATGTCTCGAAATTTATGATATTTTCAATGATTAATTTTTCAAAACAAAAATTTTAATTATAATTTTCTAATGATGATTAGGTTCATAAATCAAATTCTTTACTTTTTTTCAATTTTATTACGGATGCTTAATATTCACATAAAAACATTTTTAGCACAAGTATTATTAACACTTAAGTGTGATATAAACCTTAATGGACTTCATTAAAATACGAAAACACTTGCTTTCATATCATCACTTATTTGAACTCTAGTTCTTTATATTATTCTAAAATTAGAAATTTTTCTATTGCTTTCAAAATTTATTTCTTCTTATAGATACTTTCAGAGCAGAATTCACAGATGGATTACTATTTTCGACTATTGGGAGAAGAATGGTCGTGACACAGCAATAGATTTCCTTGAATTTTAACTTTCGGCGGAACTGCGCGAGAAAATTCATTTGTATTTTTTCTTGTTATACTCCGCCTTACCTTCGGATGGCTAAGAGAGCGCTCTGTCTTGCTGTTACTACACTTTTAGACCAGACATACTTGAGCCATGATTGCTCCGGAAGTAGAAGTCCTTCAACAAACAAAAGGCCACATAAGCCAACATTTAAATCAAGCACGACAAAACAACCATCCGAGATATCTAATACACTCGGTTCTGGTGAACGTATAGCAAGATGTGATATAAAAGGAGTTTTTTATTTTTGTGGAAAATTCTTTGGTTGCCGACGCAGACAATCACGGAGGAGAATGAGAAACTAACGAAAATCTGTCGCAATGTTTACCTCGACACAAGTTAACCTCTGAAATGGAGAGTCAAAGAGTGCATATTCGACATGCAATGCTTTGGAAACTTAAAAAAGCTAATAGCGCTAAGGCAACGGCTGAAAAAATATGCAGCATATACGGTGAAGAACTGATAACTGATCGGGCAGTTAGAAATTGGTTTGAAAAATGCCGTTCTGAAAATACGGCCTTAAAAGGCGGTGCGTCCTTCCGACTTTGACGACAACCTTTTCAAAAGCAATATTGGAGCAAAATCCGCACCAATCCACAGGCAAGGTTGAATACCTCACAATCAACTGTTAAATTAATACAATTTCGTTATTCAATGAAAACAAAGTAAATGTTTGATAAAAAAACGAAAGTTACTTATGACTCCACCTAATAGATATTCCACTAGTGTAAAGAAGAGAAATTCAATCAACGGTTTGCCACAATAGACGTGAAAGTGTTATTGCTCTGAAATTTCGTCGCCGCTAAAGTAACTGCAAGCTTCGATCGTAAGATGCCGGTTGTGCGTCTCAGGCATACTGACGTTGACCGCTATGATCTAGCGCGATACAAAAAGGAAATAGCTTATCAATACGAGACCTGTAAGCCTCAGGAAACCTTGGCAACGTAATTTCCATATCCTCTTGCGGACTTTATCAATAGTGAGATTGTTTCGATTACATCTCACCTCATCTCTCTCTCATCTCTCTCTCTCTCTCTCTAAGATAAGAGCCTGGATAAGAGCCCTGGATAAGAGCCTTTTTAGTTTGTACTTGATAGTCATTAAAGCGATCACAAGCTCCAAGTACAAATATGGTTACGCTCAAGGAAAAGCATTAACACAATACCGCTTAAGTGGCGATTTAAGGAAAAAACGAAAAATGAATCTTTGTTTGTGCAATAAATGTGCAAAGAACATATCAGGTTTACATATTCAGGCATATTTTCTTTTACAATTTTATATATATTACGCATTACATTTTCTCGTTTTTCGTATGTGTTTGCGAAGCATTATTTTATTTCAGTTAGGCACAATTTGAAAGACCTTTGAAGGAGAATCACCGTCAGCCAAAAAAGAAGGAAAGCTGACGGTCATCATCATTTCGACGATTTCCAGAGCATTGTCAGTACCACCAACCAAGCCAATTAAACGCTTAACAGACACGAAGATGTGTCGTGTGACGTGACAGGAGAAATGGCGCAGTTCCAATTCGGGTAATGGCATCAACTTTTGACCTAAACGTGATGAAAAATGAAGATTTGATCATATCACGCTTTCTAAACACGAATTTCTGTTCACGGAGCATTGTATCAATAGTGCGAAATTTAACGAAAGAGATAAACGTGATTACTTCGATGACTTGGAAGCACATTCGCCTTGAGAAGGAAAAACGAATATTCTTCTTCGTGGCAAGCACTTAAGAGCACTAGATGGACGATCTAATACAAGCCTTTGGTTAAACAAATTTTAATGAAATTAATTCGCTTACATAGATTAACTATGATGGCACATTAATTGTAAGATGCTATGGATCGTGTTAGGTCAAGATGTTGCATTCACTACTTTCATCAAATTTAACTGATCTCAAGCAACGATAATGTATTATTATGATAACATATATTATAATAATGTGTAACTTCATGCTCTTGATCTTACAACCTTCACGTAAAAAAAAAAAAAAAAAACATTAAATGCATAAATCTCCTATTGCGTACTTTGACGTTGCAAGGAATCAGTAAAAGTTAAAGAAAAATTTAAATAGACATTTAGAACAATAGCCTACTTTCACCCAATAATTATCATAAAAAAAAAAAAATGGCCAAACTGTTCGTTTTAATCGGAACTCCAAAAGGTTGAAGAACGATTCCAGGAATCCAAGACAACATTTAGAAATAAAAAAAAAAAAAACATGTTCCCCCGCTTAAGACTTAATTTACGGTACCCGTCAATTTGAAGGATTGTTTATTTCAGAAGTTCAGCATAGGAAGTCGATATCTTTAGATGTGACATATGGGTTTTTTAAGTATATAATGACGCAAATGTATATGCTGCTCTTTTTTTTTTTTAGGACACGCCTTCTTTTGCTATTTTGATGCATATATAATGTTCTATATCTAGTTCCACGAAAATCAATCAATTTAAAGGGTAAATTTTGTAAATCGACACAGTCACAGAAGTTCGTCATGAGCACTCATTCATCAATTAAAAATAGGATGTTAAAAAATGGGCGTGATTTGTTGACAGGCATGCCCACAATGCAAAAGAAACTAAAACATTCTCGGGAAAGGCCGAAAATTTTGTAATATTTTCGTCTAGAACTTTCGATCTCGAGAATAAGTTTCCGAAAAATCGCTACTTAAATATTTGCCAGAACCACCTGAACATGAAACTGATCCTAATAAATATATGGATTGCAGGTTTTCGAAAATATATTCAAGGAACCCAAAGTTATACATGAAAATATGAAAAAGTTTCCAATATTTTTCGAGATTATTTTAGCTTCTTCTGCGTCGTGGCCGTGTCTCATGTTCTCAATTAATTGGATCAAGGAATTTCTATGTCATATTTGGCCTCCTTATCTTATGTGAAGATTCACAAAATTTAACCGTCACATTGACGGGTTTCCGTAAAATGAAAGAGAAATAAAAACTAACTGTGGCATCTTGTGTCAGAAAAGTAAGTTCTTAAGACCAAACTGAATTTTTATAATCTACACCGCTTGCAATGCAAGGGTATACCAAGTTTGTACGGTGATGTGCAACATCTAGAGGGATTTGAACCAGACCCACATTTTATTGCACCGATCGATTAGGAAAGTGATTCTGAATCGCTTGTTTGTCTGCTTTGTGTTCTTGTTTTCAAGTTACAGAAGACAACTTTTAAGATATTTTGAAGAAATGTGGTACATCGACGGATTTTTGGCCCAAGGGCGAACTCTATTGGAAACGGTACGGTCCGGAGTATTTTTTCGACCATTTCCCATACTTAATGCTGGACCGTGATCCACAATAGCGCTTTAACTTGCTTTAGAATATCAAACAAACTAGAAATACGGAAAATAAATTTTTGTTTGCACAACCTTGACGTAACAAGCAAGTTGTGAAAAACGTAAAGGTTTCATATTCTTGTTAAAATGTTGTACGCAAAGAGTTCAATGAAAGAAGCAGAATTTCTGGACAACCTGTAATGCATTGACGTTATTTATTTATTTATTTATTTTGTTACATCTCTTGTGGCTCTTGGAGGACGAGTTTCAAATAAACTTATCTTTACCTCTACTGATCGAGGACAGTTAATTGCTTCGCAATATGTGTTTACTTTTCCATATTTACATATGAATTTATTTAACCAGAAACTAAGTCAACCAACACAAATTTGGAGAAAACGAAATTTATTATAATGAAAGACCATTCTTATCGATATCATTTGAGTCACGCCACACCGACGCCACAAAAAATATTCATTTCTATCTTATCTACTTCATCGGGTAAAAAATATTAACTATTGTTTAATAAAACTGTAAAAAGACAAACAATAGTTTACGTTTTCACATAACATGATTGAACAACAGTTATAATAATTAAAATGTTAGTGTTATGTATGGTACTTACCCAAATTCGTAGTGTTATCACTTTCATTTAGATCCCAAGCATTCTGCAAAGAGTTACAAAATGTAAAAAAGAATTGCATTCAATTAAAATTGACAGACTTACGGGATCAATGTCGATTGATAGAGGAGCCATAGGAACGGAAGCCATTTGTAACATGTTGTTACGTATAGTTTGGTAGCGCTGTATAGATTCGTTTGAAGTCGCCACGTTGAATGTATCGCAAATGTCTACGTCATTTTGATCACTTGACAGAGTTTCTGATTCCTCGGGTATAGTATCCCAATGTGTAGTCGTTATTGCTGTTGTTGTCGGAATATCAGAAGGAAAACTAATTAAGTTTTCCACATTGCTTTCCGGCGGGTTAGTAGGGGTGGGTGTACTGGAGGCAGAGGTAGAAGATGCAACACTGGTCTGGTGAGTAACTTGGGTGGTGATACTGCTGTAACTGGACGAACTAAAATTGCTGAAATCCAATACGTAATTATTTGCAGTAGATTGATTAGAAGTGGGACTGATGATCTAAAGATAGAAAATTTTAATTACAATATATTCACATAGAAGAGTTGTAAAACGCTACCTGCTGATTAACAAACTCGTATTCCAAGGGCTCTTCAGCTCCCGGGAATCCTAAGACTAATTCATTCATTACTTCCACTACATGCTGCATAGAAGGTCGCAATTCCGGTTTGGTTGCCCAACAAGAAGTCATTAAATTTTCTATCGGCCTTGGACAATCTGCTATCAGAGGCGGCCGTTCTCCTTTATGAATTTTCCACATAATCGAGTAGGTGTTATCGACATCTTTAAATGGTTTTTGCCGTGATAGCACTTCCCATAAAACAATACCCCAACTAAATATATCACATTTTTCGGTATATTTTGAACCTTCAAAAACTTCCGGAGCCATCCAGGCGGCACTGCCTTTATTGTTAGTCATCAAGGTGGACTTATCAGCCACAGTCCCAAAGTCACAAATTTTTAAATGTCTTCCTCTGTTGGTAAGCAGTAAATTTAAAGGCTTTAAGTCACGATGTATTAGAGGTTTTGGTTTCATAGCATGTAAATAAGCCACGCCCTAAATTAGAAGTCGGCTTTATAAAATGTATTTTAAAATTTATTTGAACAATTTACCTCGGCACATTGGCGGGCCCAACTCATTGCATGTGCAGTGGAATAATAGGGTTTCGCTTTGCCATGTAAAAAATCATATAGCGATCCACCCTCAGCATATTCCATAATTAAGTAAGTTGACATTTGATTTGCGGCCAAGCCATATAAAGCTATTATGTTGGGATGTTGGACGCGGGACAACTGCTTCACTTCTGTCTCTATTGCTTTTTGTTCTGCTTTAGGACCAAATTCTTTTACCGCTACGTAGTGATCACGCCAAACTGCTTTGTAAACCACACCGTAAGAACCATGGCCAACTTTCTGCAAAACGAAGAGCATATAATAAGATGTCACAATCAAGTGACGAATTTTAAAAAAACCTCTTTAAACGATATCTCTGAAAAATCTACAGTTGGGCATAGGAAATTTAGGCTGCCGTTACCACTTGTCACCATGGAAACATTAGTATCTAAACCTGGAATTGTTGAGCTGGCAGCTTCTTCCAATTGTGGAGTGTCTTGACTTCTTGGATTTGAAGTTTCATTATTGTTGTTACCGCTTTGTTGTTGTTCATCTGTCATGTTTTTAATTTCCTTTTGTTTGGCTGTGTCTATTTTTAGATTTCTCGTATTTGTTTAATATTTAATTGCATATTTAAGCATTACCACACTGCACCTCTGGCCATTTTAGAATTTTTTTAGTTAAATTTAAGCTGGAATTTACTGGCTTTCTCTTCCATGTAAGTGTTTAAAAAGTGTATTTCACTTTTTATTTTGTTATTTATGTTTCTAAATTTTATATTATTAAGTTTAATCTAGATTTTATATAAATTAATTTCTTGCAATTTTTATTCATCTACTTTTTCACAATAAATACGAATGTCAAACCTTTGTCTTCTTCATTTCCATAAGCATTCATACAACTATAATAACGCAATACTACAATGAAATTAATGCTATGAATATTAAATTGTAGATTATTTAAAAAAAAAGAAAAATGTTTACAAAAATTAATATTATGTTTTATTAGTTTTGCGATTATTGTCAATAGTTCCAGTTGCATTAAAATAATGGAAAGGAATTAAAAATTATTATTAAGTAGATGTTTTTGCTATGTTCGCCAAATTTATTCTAGATTCGTTTAGAAACACGGCGTATTTATTCGTGTAACTATTTATTAAAAAACAAAAAATAAATAATTTCGATATAACCGCAATTAAAAAAGCAATAATACAACTTATAACAGGACAGACTAATTAACATTTTATTACAATTAAAAAAAGGCGTTTATAATATATTTCAAAAATATTAAAGTCGTTTTTCTTGAAACACCATTTTTCAAAATGGCAAGCAATATAATTCAAACAATTGTCTTTCTTTTCATTTGATCTTTTTACAATATCTTTAAAATAACGTTTACAGTATTTTAACATTATTTATTAACAAAAGATTACCTTTTTTGGTCAAAAATTGAATTTTTTCATACAAATGCGAACGAATCATACAAAACATAACATTTTTGAAAATTTCCCACGTAAATACTCCTCTAGCTGCAGGCATGTAAACTACATTTGTCTCTTTTTTTTTAAGGTTCAGATTTATACCATTTACACAATCGGCCCCGAGCAGCTCAGAGTATATAAATTCCGCAAGAACTGCTTTAGTATGGCCGTTTTTTAACTATTTTTCAGAAATTATTAAATTTTTTTCTAATACCTAATTTTGGGCATAATAACCTTCCCAAATACTATCATTCTACTAGTCGGCCTTCCTTGCCAAAAGTACCAAAGATACACTTATTTTCATAGGGTAAAATAATGGTGTTACCGCTTAAGTAAAATTATCTGCATAGTTTTTGTAAAATCTTCACTTAAAATCATTACGTGCCAATGGTTGTAAGTAATTAGGGCTGTGCAATAGGCTCTGATAAGAAACACCTGATATATGGCCTGCAAGGAAATTCGCCTTCGCCAACTTTATTGAGTGGTAAACTTGCTGATTAAGCTTTTTGTAAATATCCGATTGCTAAATTTAAACGTAGAATGCAAGCAAAGAGCATATGTCCAATTAAAACGCTTCGTTGGCTTGCTTCAACAAACAGTAGAAATG
This sequence comes from Glossina austeni, assembly GCA_000688735.1. Classification (NCBI taxonomy): domain Eukaryota; kingdom Metazoa; phylum Arthropoda; class Insecta; order Diptera; family Glossinidae; genus Glossina; species Glossina austeni. The sequence continues at coordinate 284,657 of KK502451.1, forward strand.
AATTTGGACAAAAAAAATAATAATTATAGATCACATAGAAAATATGATGAAGACAGAAGTGTTTAAGCGGTGGAGGCTTGTGCGCTAATGAGATCTGCAAAGAAAGCGAAGTAATTCGGTTGTATAACTTTTCAGCAGCAAAATTTCTTGCTCATGGTCGTTAATGGTACATCTTAAGTCATCATCGGAAATCAAGCCTTTCACAAAAGCGAAGTATGAATTGACGAAACACAAGCTGGCCTCTTTAAGATGTACGCTAATCCTCTCTTAGTGCCCAAAGCATTAAAGACGCTATAGTAGAGCTGTACTGTTAGCTCGACAACGGGCTACCTATCGTTGCGATTGATAGTAATGGTCAACATCATGATTACCAAACGTACAAAAGGAAGTTCTCTTCGTAACAAACAGTTTCCAACACAATTTTGCGATATATTCGTTTAGTCACAAAGCATAGTTAGCGGTTGTATACACAAGTTCATTTACACCCACAAGGCATCCGGTCGCTTTTCGTTAAATGTTATAGTTTTGAGCGAGGCATCCAACTCACGAAACGCTAAAGCATATATATTAGGACGAGTATTGTAAGCGGCCAACCATAGATGCAAGGGAGCATCGCTAGACAATTCATTACCAACATTCGAAGTGGAACAATACATGCTAAAATGGAACGCTATATAACGATTTCATTTTAAAACTTTGCGTTTTACGGATGTAAAATTGTTCAGTTTAATGTATTCGTTTTCTCTCCACTTGCGCTCTTGCTTGACTTCGTCAATTTATCGATAGTCATTTATCCAATGGAAACTTAAAGCGGTGACGTCATTTAGACACAAAGGCGGAGTATGTATCAAAATTTGAAGTTCCTTCCGCTGATATTACTGGATAATAATAAAATTTGACTGCATGCTCCTTGACAGTTTTTAAGGTAAATCGCAACTGGCAGATGGAATCTTTTTTATCTATAAAATATGTTTTATTCAAGTTTGATTGATGGTCAGTTTTTCTTACCTTTTTCCCATCTGAGACGTTTCATTTAATGGAAAAGCTTCTTCACTGATTAAATCCGCATTACTGCGCGGTGGCAAATGTACTGAAGTCAATGGGAACACTGCATAAGTACCGGCTGCAAATGATACAATTAATGTCAATATATGACTAGTGCGCTCTTGTAATGCAATTTGACCAACTCGTACCGATAAGACATTTTCATTTTCTTTGAATTTCTATTGCACTATCGCTACTCCCAAACCGTCCACAATTGAAATCAAATTAACCGTTGACATTGTTGCTGATAGTGTGTGCTCTTTACCACCCAAAGATAAGTTTTTCTGGTTTTCTTTTTCGCAATTTCGCATACTCTTCACATTTGTCCCTGTTTGCTTTCGTTTCGGTCAATTATCAATGTAAGTAATTCCATATAAGTTTATTTATTGAAAAGCGAAAGTCTTCTTCTTCTTCCTCAGTCAAAAACAGATGGTTAGCTGCGTTAAAAAACAAAATGGCACAGTGCGAACACAACGTTCTTCGACTGGATGAAGTGACGGTTAATTTAAATTGTTGATTACAAATTATATTCTTATGTTTATTTGCTGATGCTAGTAAATGTTTCCACTTTTCGTAAGTTGTGCGTTCGCTTCCATTATTTTTGGGGTCGCTTTTATCGCTTTCCTTGAGGTATTATTGTTATTAGTTGAAGATAAATATATTTTTATTTTTTCACGTTTTTTTTTTTTTGCAAACGTTACTGTTATGTTTAGAAGAACAATTTGTTTTTATTATTATTTAATATGTTTTTCTAGATATATCTTTTCTTTTTATATCGTTGTTAATTTTATTGTCATTGTTACTATTTTATTATTTTTTTCTTTTTTATTTTCAAGAAGTATGTGTTTGTGTAGTACCTTGGAAAGTTATAGAAGCTTATAGAAATGTGACGTCGTCTACGAGTAGCAACGATTAATTGTCTGAAAAGTAGATTCGGAATCTGATCGTTATATTTTATATGTTTAAGCTGGGCGCATTAAGAAAAGAAAAGATTGCTAAATAAACGGCCAAGTTTTTAGACTGAAGTATATCTAGGCTAAGACGACCAAATGAGGACAATTTGCGAAGCTTACTTTGATGAATGGGAGAATTAAAGTTCGAATAAAGAAAAAAAGAATAATCGGGCGGTTGTAGTGCATTATAGGTATATAAGGGGCTGGTTAAAATGTTGATTATCGTTATTTTCGAAAAACCAAAGTTTTTATTTTTTTCTCCTTTCATAGATAATATTTTCTGTCATATTGACAACGTTACCAAATGCTTGCTTCTTCTTGTTAGCTCAACAATATCAGCTGATTGTTATTAGGTGGTAATATACTCACTAAATGCAACGCTGTCAATATTGTATTGAGAAGAAAGGTTTGAAACTTCGTTGAATTTAATTTTTTTTTGTGAATATAAAAGTCATTCAAATATCACAAATAACAGCAAATACATTGATCTCTGGTTGGGTTGCAATTTTCGATTTGCTTCATTTCATTATTGCACTTTTGCAAGACATAAGCCGAACTCATCATAGATGGTAATAGTAAATATTGTAAGTATGAACCACGAAAAGAAGCACACTATAGAACTTGTGTGAAAAGAAGCACACTGTAGAACTTAATTTGTAAAAAGAACCACACTGTAGAACTTTTATAAAAAAATTTATTACTATTTATTTTTTGTTTTAGCATCATTTCCATAATAAAGTAAATCATTAATAGGGCTCCCAATAAGGAAGTTTAATAATTTCAAACGTTTTTACCTTTTCATTGCATTTCATTATTACACTTTGGCTTGGTTTGTGTCTACAATTCGTTTTAATTTGTCTTTAAAATCTCACTTCGGTTGTGTTCGGTAAGAAGAGTTTAAGAGGAAATAGAAAAGGAAAGAAGAATAAAGCAATCAAGCAAAACAAGTAAAAATATTATAGTCGGACAATGCTTACTTTTAAATACCCTACATCACTACGCTTAATTCAGCTATTCATTCATTTTCGTGATTACAAATTGTACTTTATTTTAATATAATGACGTGCTTTTCGTGTAGTTGTGGGGGGGGGGGCACCCAAAATGTCAGCTAACCTGAGCCAAGTTTAGCAAACTTACTTCACTTATTTTTCACCTGTTTTCGTCGTAGAAAACGACAAAAATTAACTTTGTCGCCATATAAGGGCTTAATTTTTATGAAAAAAGACTTTATATGCAGTGGGCTCTAAAAAATGGATCTACGTGATTTATTACGTTCAATTTTTATGCCTTGCGACCCGTCGCTTGTGCACATGACTGGATAGGCATAGGCTGTCGAATATTAGACAGACGTGGCCGATATTTTGCATTTTTATGCAGATATTTTAGAATTATTTATACAGTGAGTGAGGAGCAAAAACTCAGGAAGCAGAGACGTTCTGCTTACAAGATTACTTCCAATACTTTTGTCAAATACGAATGCGACATCTCATCTTAATTATTGTGGGCGGAAGAATGCTCAACGCACTGACAAGGTGTCCTAAGCCACGGTACTTATAAAATTATAGTCCATGAGTATAATCGCGCACAAAACTTCGTTTATCTCCCTAAAAGGGTAAATAAAGTGCTACGAATATTGTAACGCACAGAAGTACGCAACGAAGGCTGCCTAATTTGTGTACATTCTCAGCCAGAAAAGTATATGGAATAGCGGAGTATACTATTTTTACCCATTGGTTTACTGCTCATAGCCACTTTCTACCTATAAACGAATTTCAAGCACTATTAGGTTACGATTTCGAAACTTGGTTGGATTCTGCATTATTTTTAAATCACATAAAACGGAACAATGAATCGTATTTCTTTTTTATAGCCATCCCCGAAAAATGAGAGAAGGAAGCATCAAAAATGTATATATTCTTGATCGCCAATATATACTAAGCCGATTCAAGTATGTCTGTGTGTCCATATGTCTGCCTGTGTAATGTCTGCAGTATACCTTTTCCTGGTCGTAGCTATCGGCTTGAAATTTTGGCAAAACCATTGGAAATTTTTGCACGCCGGTCGATATCGAAATTGGTGCAAATCACGCAAAGGACGCGACCACAGTACAACATAACCTGTCCTTAAAAATAAAATAAAAAGTGGTTTTTTGCAACGATAAAAACTTTTGCATTTATTCTGTGGGTATTCCCACAGCATCTGTGGAAAATTGGACAAAATCGCCGACGCTTACGCGATATTATGCAATATTTCACTTTTTATCGAAACGCTCGCAGCACCTAGAGAGCACCTAGATTGCGAAATGCTTTCTCACTTTTATTGCACGAAAATAGAAAAAAACCAGTCACGTCCACCCGATATTGTAGAGTAGGAAATGCTTTTTTTTTTCTTTTTTTTAGTTTTTCTTAGAATATCGGTGATGGTCAGTCACAACCGAATATAATTTTCTTGCTTGTTTTCATTATGTTTCGATGGTGATATTAGAGAACACAGTTATTCAAAATTAAGATAAATGTTTATGATATAGTAAAACAATAAATCGTATAGCAATCAGTTTGGAATTATTTCTTGTTCTTCTTTCGTTTCGTAAATTGTACAAGAGTTTGTTTAAGCACAATGGCCTGCCGTATGTTCTAGCGGTTAGGATGTCTGGCAAATGCTGTGAAGGCTTATGTTCGATACTCGCTACAGTAGATTACAACTAAACCATTCTACTCTGCTGCTTATGTACAGTGGGTTTCATTAATGTTGGGTTTTCCAGCGTCCAGCGTCCAAAGATAGAAATTTTTTTTACTCTTTTTTATTATTAGGAAATACATATTAAAATATGAAAAAAAAAAAAAACAATTATTCCAGTGGACAAGAAAACTGAATAACTTTCACAGAACTTCAAAAACATGGCGTCATTAATGTTGGGTTTTTGTTTTTTTTTTATATAAGGAAGGATACGAAGATAAAAAAACAGCATACTGTTAAAAATTATTATTCGGTAGGGTATCCTTTTTCCTTGACGTTTTGACATACTTAGCATAACCTAAAGCGTAAAGCATACGATTCGTTTCTTATTTATCTTCTATTCTGTTCTATTTTTATTTGCTTTTTATAATCAATCGGTTATTCTTTCAATTTTGATTAAATTATCAATTACTTTAGCATAGGAGCGAACCAAGTGTGAAAGTAGTTCACCTTTTAGGTACAGCGGGCTAACTTCATGCCAGTGCAAAAATTGACTTTTCAGGATTGAATTTTGCATTCACATGAAATAGTTTTGGAACAAAAATGACCCGAACCGATCACTACGTTACATAAAAGACATTTCACGTTGATAGCCTTTATGTTTTAGTTTTTAATTAAACTAAAAAAAAAAAAAAACACTCATTGGATGATTTTACATTACTATAAATTCTTGACTTTCAAATAATTGCTAATCGGATACTGTGATCAAAAAGTATGATCAATATTCAAATATCAGAAATATGTTTTTTCTAAATCGGTAGCGTTGTCAGTCACAGGCATCTATGTCAAATTTCACATCATGAATTTTATTAGTCCGGATATCAGATGGACCGACGGACAGAAAAGCTTAAATCTATACAGAAAATGATTTGAAATCGATCGGCATAATAAAAGGTGCGTTTATCTTAAGTGTAGGGTACAAAATTGTAATTTTTAAACGTTACTGGTGTTAGTTGATTAATTTAGCTCAAGCTTATAATTGAAAAGCTGAGTTGAACATATTGAAAGAAATTGAAATAAATTGAAATTGAGAGGAAGTGAAGAGCGCAAAGGCGCCAAAGCGCTTTCCAGAACCGTCATTTTTTAAAATGATTATAATTTCTGAATGCGGTTGAGCTTACTTGGTCGTAGCTGCAGTTGTAGTGATGACTGTTCAGGGTAATAAAGAGATAACACCTACACGGCTGTGGGCACACACATCCATTAGGCTACTGCCGCTCCCTATCTCTTTCGTTTCTCTTAATTATTATTATGACGTCATTCTGATGCATGATGCAACTATAGGTGACATCTTTTGCGTAATTGGAATCTTATAAGAGAGAAGAAAAAAACAAAAAGAATAAAATTGAACCAAATTTCTGATTGAAGTAAGTGACTGACTGACTGACTGACTGACTGACTGACTCACTTTGAAACGTGAAACCAAATTCATAGAAGATTTTGTAATTTTTTTAACATTTTAAATGAAATATAATTTAAAATCCTTTCAATATCTTAACATAGTGCGGGATATATTTTATGTATAATGTAAGACTGATTTTTTGATTATGTGAGTTTGTGTGCTCTTTGTGCATTAATCTAAATACAAATACATAGAATATGAAAGCTAAGGTCCTTTTTATCATTTATTTACAGACATACATCCATAGATGCATACATCAAAATGAAAGTATTCCAGTGCAGACCCATATTAAAAGTTACACATGGGTGCCGCAAACATCAATTTTAGATTAACACACATTTATGAGTATATATTATCTATATACATACTTATGTATATATATATATATATATATATATATAGAGGCAAATACGGATACATATGCTTATTATCCGCAATACGTGTACACACATATGCATACTTGAGAGTCGTTTTTGTGCACACATGCATAAGTGTTTTCTAAGTATGCGTGTAAGCGTGTAAGCGTATATTTACAAATGCGTATGCATATGTGTGTGTGTGTGTGTGTGTGTGTGTGTTTGTGATATGTAAATAAATCTAAACTTAAACTTAACAAATTTACAATTGCTACTAAAAACTCTCTGATGGATGCATGACAAGTTGGACGGTCATTTGCCAAAGTGTATCCGCGCTGTTGTGGCATCATTGGTAGTGTGGTGGTGCGGGTATTATTATATGTGTTGTAGTTGTTGCTTGGATTTAATATTTATGTAACTGACTTAAAAAAGCATTTGCTGTAAGTGATATTGTCGGTTGGGTTGGTCGGTTGGCTGCTTAGCTCTGAATATTCAATGTTGTAGTGCTCGTCTGTTTCGTTTTTCTTTTTTTTTTTTTTTTTTTTTTTTTTTTTTTTTTTTTTTTTTTTTTTTCTTTTTTGCCATTTTTCTTCTTGCTTCGCTTCTGTGTCTTTTTTCTTCTTCTTCTTCTTCTTCTTCATCTTCTTCTTCTTAGTCGATTCAGTTGTATTCTGAGTTCCTCATACGTAACGGAATTTAAATTTTTCATCTTCGCATACAATAACACGTATGTTTGCATTCGTGTTTGAATACATAATGTATCAGCATTATATTGGAAGAGGAGGAGGAGGAGGAGGAGGAGAAGGAGGAGGGAAAGGAAAGTCTAGCTTACTTGCGAGAGACTAGAAAACAAAAGAAAACTTGATATTGCGTCGCGCGCGCACTCTTCTCTCCTCTAAAACTCAAGTAACTACCTATCCTTAATATGTTCGTTCATATGTGTACATATATGTATATAATGTGCCTTTATGCTTAGTCGCTTACGTTGTCGTTGTGTCCCGTGTGTGCAGCTGATAGCTACAACTTTTACAAATGCACTAGTATTAAAATTTCCCATAAAATTTGTCTTCAGTAACCGTCCGCTCCCCCATTCCACGCTACGCCAACGACGAACCATTTCATTGCTTACGGAAAAGTGATTTCTACTTTGTTTAATGTATTTCTTCTTTGTTTTTCGTTTGTGTGTTCGTAAATGAAAAAAAAAGGAGCAAAAAAAAAGAAAGAAGGATACTCTGAAGGATATAAATGCATCTACATTAGACCCATGTATATCCTTAATGTGTAGTCGTATTTTCCGTTTTTTTTTTTTTACTTTATTTTTTTTTATTTTCACTTTTTCTTAATATTTTGTTGGCGTATTTATTTTCAACAACATGTTTATTGTATCCCATAGCCTTTGGGGTCTACCCTCATTATACACAGGCAGCAGATATAATACATTCAAGTCTAACTTGATGGCATATCATTTTGTAATGGTATGCATATCCACTAACTGGCCGTTGCCGTTCATACTATTCGGTGTAGTAACAATTTAAAAAAAAAGAACATTATATAGTGGGACACGGCCCACCATTGAATGCGCTACACCATTTTGCTTAATACATTTAAGGAAGTGATCGTAAAAGTGGCTCAACGCGTACCATTTTTTGTAGCGTTTCCCTTTTTTTGCTCTCGTCTAAAAAAATTTCCGAGCTATAGATTGAATATAAAGAAACAAAACAGACTAGCGGATATACGGACATACGGACGGACAATCTTAAATCGATTTAGAAAGTGATTCTGAATCGATCGGTATTATGAAAGGTGAATTTCCATCTGGGTGTTGCATACATCCGCACAAAATGAATACATTTTCGTACCACAAGCGTTATAGGGTATAATAAAAAAAAAAAAAAAGAATAAAAAGAACAAAGTAACAGAAAACTTTTTGTGTTTTTTTTTTTGTTTTTGTTTTCCTGAATTGCTTTGAATTGCAAAATGACAAAAACTTTAATGCGAAAACGGGAAAAAGTTTCAAGTGCCCAAGCGTATTAATTTTATTGAATTTCCATTTTACCCTCATTTTGATTCAATTTCTTCTTCGCTTCAAAAGCATTTAAAACTGTGGATTACATTTGTGCATACAATTAGAAAAATTAACCTTTGGAAAGTAATCATTACATGGAGTGACCGACTCCCTACTACGTAAAAAATACATAAGGTCCACTGCGGCGTAACTGAAAAACTGCGGTTTTTTTTCTATTTTTTAAAAAGAAGAAGAATCCATTTTTTTTGCTTTTTTTTTGTTCCTTATTTTGTAATTCCTTAGTTCAATGGATGATGCACATCGCGTTTAGAAGAGAGAGAGAGAGAGAGAGAGTGAAGAAGTTTGTCATTATGTTAAGACAGTCGTAGAGCAACAAAGTGCGATTTGACATCTCCATTGAAAGCTTTGGCGCTATGCTTAATATAATTAATTTATTCGCTTTAGTTTCTTTTGAGTAAAAAGTTTCCTTTCAACTAACCCATAACCCAAATCGTTTCGAGGCTTGATGATCAAGTCTTACAGCGTATCACTGTGTACTGTCGATTTGCTGAACTTAATCATGGGGGGCACGTGGCAGATGGATGGTTATGCCGAAGACTATTTAAAACCTAAAGCAGGATCATTCAACAGTTTGTTATGGGATTTTAGATTTTAGCATTCACGCACACACGCGCTTACACACACACATACAACTCTTATCCCTTCAATTCTATTGGAAATTTGTCTCTAAAAAGGCGGGAAGAGCGTTAAGCCCAAGTGTACCAGCTATGTATATATGAGAATATTTTATTCGAATGCCTATTGCAAGCTTTTCTTAATTGTCGAACAGTTTGTGGATGTAATGTAAAGAAGAAGAAAAATGTTACTTTTTTGACGTAAACCAGTCGTACATTTTCCCAGTGAAGCGCTGCTCAGTAAGTCTGTGTCTTATCATTGCAGACGATGTGATAACCAGAAGGCCTTGAGTTGGATGAGGGATTCGCATACGCCAATGCTCCTGAAGGTTGGGTGCATCTAACGTGTCATAATAACATTTCCCCATACGGATGGATGGACGGATGTCATATAAAAAAATTGACTTGTGTTGTTTTTCTAGATATTCTGGTCGTCCGTGCTTGAACGGCGAACAGTTGGAATCGATTAAGTGTTGTTAGTAGCGTTTGATAATAACCGGTTTAACGATTTTGAACATTTAATAACGCACCTCGTCCTTCTCCGTCATCCCACACATAGAGTATCGTTGTCTTGCCATTGTAAGACGGTTTCTGCGGCCAATGTCGATGGTGCGTCTGAATCTGTAGATAAATTTTTGTGCCGCAGGTTCGTAGTGGAAATAAGGCGAATCGGTTAATCGACATGAACTGAGAACCCCCTCGGTTTTCTACTATTAAAATCGGGAAAACACGAACTCAAGTCTCGTCCAGGACTTTCAATTAGTCTTTAGTTCATTGGAAAATGCTCACCTTGCAAGCAAGTATGCATGCATGGCATGGCATTAATTAAAAATCGTCGAGTCACGTATCGTACTAGGAATCGAATTTGAGAGCATTTCAGAGCATTTGTCAGAAGTCCTAACTACTAGACCACATTGTGGGACAATTGCAGCTAAACAAACTCTTTTTTATGTTTATAAAGCGAAAGAAGAACAAGCAAGAATTTCGAATTGCTTGCATTATGATTTATTGTTTTATCATAAGTGCAACTCTGCTCTCTTCTATTATCACCGAAATACAATGAAAACAAGTAAGAAAATTGTATTCGGTTCCGTTCACCGTTATTCCAAAAAAAAAGAGTAAGAAAAAAGAGAAGAAAATGATTTTTTTTTAGTTATATATAATATCGAATGGGCGTGGCTGATCTTTTCTATTTTTGCAGAATGGAAGTGGAAATCAATAAAATGATGCAAATATCTCCACTTTTGCAACCATGACAGACAAACGGCCAGATGTACGGAAAAATATGAAGTAGAACGGTTCAGATTTGATTAGCGATCGAACAAAGACTGAAATTTCAATATTAAGTAAGAAACGAAGAAGCAGATGGCTTGGGACATGACCTTGTCATGTACATATACCCTTGACCAGCAGTAAATTCCAATCCCATTAATCTAGGCATCCGTTGTGGCATATTCGTTGTGTAGGGTGCGTGCTAAACATTCTGCCAGTCACCATAATTAAGATATCGAAAAACATTGGAATTTCTTTCAGATCAAAGGGTACAACATATTGCAGCGGACCCCGCTTTTCCTGCTTTCTGAGTGTTTGCTGATCCAGTAAACCAGAACGTTCTATGCTCTATGAATGATCCGATAATATCTACCTAAGAATACTAATTGTCGGCCACACCCGCTGCGCTGCTCCTAACGACTATGCTGCACCTAGCGACTGCTGCACTTATCGGCTGCTCTGCATTTATCGACTGCTCTGCATCTAGCAGCTTGTCTTGGTTGTTGAGCGGGTTGAGCAAAATAAATAAGACGGACAGATGGACAGACGGATAAAGGGATAGGTGATCAGACCAGTTTAGGTTTAGAAAGTGATTTGTCGGCACAAAAAACGATGGACCTGTCTCAAGTCCTCCTGAGCATTACATACATCCGCACCTAATAAACTTTTGTAACCCAAGTATTGCCGGGTATAACAAAGAGACAACCAAACAATCAATTTATTATGAATGGGCATTTACTGTGCTGCACGTACCTGCGCCTAACTGCAACAAGTATTTCAGGATGTAGGATGAAGAAGCACTTACTTCTTACTTACTTCTAATTTTCAAGGTTGTATTAGTTACACTAGTTACTCGAAACACTGAATTAATTAATTATTTTGGCATTTTTATTGATCAGCGGTCGTAAAATTAGTGCTTGTGTTTTGCTTGTCCAGGTTTGAGTCCTTTGCCATCAAATAACGTGTTCCGAAAGAAAAACGACAATAATTTTGTTGTTGTTTTTTTTTTTTCTCATTTGGTGCCTATACTGTGTTTTACTTCTTATACCCCACGCCACTTATAGTACACGGTATTTTCAGTTGGTGCGTGATGTATGTAGAACTCAGGAGGACTTACGATGGATTTTAATGCCAATTGATTTAGAATCATTTACCGAATCAATTTAAGCTTAAGAGTTCATCTGTCAATCCTTCATCTGTATTCCTTTGTCTATCTGATGTCTGTCGTTGAAATTTTTGTGTTTAACTCAAAGGCCAAAGGTAAGGTTTAAAGTATTTGGATGAAATTTTGGAATACTGGATCAAGGACGAATCCCATTGAAAGTTTATGCGATCGGCTTATTTTTATAAGCAATTCTCATACAAAGACTTATTTGGAGATTTTATTTATTTGAAAAAAAAAATTTGCATTTTTCAGAATCTCTCGCTAAAAGCCACTGAATAATAACAATTCGGCAAACTATAGCGATGCGAAGATTTCGGCTTAGTTTAAGCAACGTTCTGTTAAATTCTGTTCGACGTAACCGTTCTTACGAAACGCTCTAATTTGCAATCTTTCGCGATGAAAATCGATTCATGTAACACTTCACTATATGTTCTAGTTCTAGTTCAGGGCTCGAAGGGCTTTCATGGAAAATCAGCCTTTACTTAGAAAAAAAGTACAATTTTTGGTGTTTTGTCAATGAAGATTTCTGTTAGAAGAACAAGTAAAGATCGGTTCCGATCGACTATAATGCTTTACTTAAAAGTAGTACGCACCGAGAAGAAAATATTTTGCTAGGATGGTAGAGAAATCAAATTAAAATCAAAATCAAGTTGTAACCAAACTAAAGTCAGTTTCGTCCAAGTCTCGGTGAGTGAGAAATAAGAAGAAGAAAGAAATTCGTAGGCCATCGAAGAACGGTTCGCCAATTGCAAGTTTAATGAATGAAATCATTCACAGATTAGTCATATCCAGTAAGAGTGATTGGCCAAAGGAAAGAAATATTTGGAAAAAAGGATTATAACGGCCTGAGGAACCACTATTGACCGCAGTGTGTGAAAAGTGTGAAAACTTAAAAATAACTTAAAGTTACATAATGAGTAGCGCAATAATTATGCAGTGCATTGGGAAGCAATGAATTAAAAGGCGAAATACGCTATTCCGTTGGACGATGGGACAAGGATCGATTACAAACGCTACACAGCTTTCAAATGAATTCTCGGAGACTAATGCGTACTCCCATCATAAATATTGACAAGAGTACAAGAGTACAGTTAACCATGGATTGTTATAATTAGAGAGCTTAACTTCAAAGTGGTCGAACAGTAGTACTTAGGATAAAATTTTATTATTAGCTAAACAAAGTATTTATGGTTGGGCCAGAGTGGCCTTTGAAATACTTTATGTCATTTTATGTCAATTTCCAAAGTCTCATAAATAATATAAACAAGTCCCGTCGTTGCAGAGGCTATTAATAGGTGATAGCAAAAGCAGTTTCACTTTTTTTGCAAGGCATGGTTTAGTCACAAGTTCAGAATTCGATTCCGCCAATAGGTTTCTAATAAGTGTTAGAACTTTCACAAGATAAAGGGAAAGGAATCGGCAAAAAAGCTAACATTTGCTGGTCTCATCTGCTCACAGAATGTCTATAAAGGACGTAAAGTGAAATTCAAACTGAAATTTGGTGAAAGAAAGTCTCATCACAAAGGTTCTCATTTATTGAAAAGCTTGACTAACACCACCATTGCTTCGGTGTTTAGATCTCGCATTCCGCCCGATAGTGATCGAGCTGAGGTTAAGATTTTTGAATTTTTGATTGGTTGGCGTTGTTCTGTTGTGTTGTATAGAAAATATGTAGCAACACATCGCTCTCCTTGTGTGGCTTTTTATTTCCACTCACCGAATCGTGCCGATATATTAAGTTTCGATCTATGCATCTGATGAAAGCAATTGTTCATGATAAGGTTTTAAAAGTTCCTATCACTATAAAAAGTTGAAAAAAGGTTTTTTTTTTTTTTTCTTGAGATGGAAAAGAAGGTAAGAGAAAAATAATATTTTTGTGTAACTTTTTTTTTTTTTTTTTTTTTTTTATTTATAGTAAACATCTGTCTTAAACCAATGTACTTCTTTTTTTTTTTTTTTTTTTTTTATCAAAATTTATTGATATTTTCAGATCTTCAATCGCAATCTAATTTTTCATTTAATTGTTTATTGGAATTCGCTTCTTATCTATCTATATATCGGTTTATATCCTTTATTTTTGTGGAATTTTTTCTATTCATCGAGGTCTTTGAAGAAGAGTCGAAGTTCAACATATTAGCGTGAAACGGATGACAGTTTACAGGTTTGTCAGATGGATGTTGTCGTAGATCGATCAAGCGTAGTAGTGACGTAATTTTTGTTATTTTTTCAATTATAAGCAAAACCTACTCTCGTGTACTTTGTGATGGACGGATGGAACATACAATAGCATTCAAATCCATCGAGCCACCTTCGGTTAGACAAATGTGTTCGACAACACTTCACTGTCGAGAAGAAAAAACTTGATGATGGTTTGTTGAGATGGTACGACCATCGATAATGCTGAATGTACTGCGCGCCCGATAACCGGAAAGTGAAGTGAAGTGAAGTGCAAGAGATAGCTGACATCATAAAGATATGAAAAGTGAATAGTGAGTTCATTCACTATTTTGCCTGCAAAATTTGATCGCGAGAAAGTTGTTTTCCACAGTGAGTAACTCGTTCACTCACAGCGTATGCAAAAGAACTTGGAAAAGTTGCCACTTACCGCACTCTCTAGGTGTAGGGCTAAACACCAGCAATTATTATCTATTTGCGAACTTCAAAAGGATCTTCGAGGGAAAAACACTTGAAGGAAATGAGCAACGTATTCTAAGGATCCTGACAACTCGTCCTACAATAGCGAAATGGCATTAAAATATTTTGTAAGCGTTGGCTTGATTGCGTCATTCTTGAAGGAGGTTATGTCGATGAGTAGTGAAGAAAGTGCTTTTATTTACTTCGTCCCGATTGTTATTGACCATAGTAATAACTGCCTTGTATTCTGAATTAGTGTTATTGAGCACGTGTCAAGCGAGCGACGAAATTCCATTTTATTCGCTTTCACATTCGCTTCTCATATATTTTAGATTCCAACGGTAGGATAATTGAATAGTTTCTGATTTGACTGCTGAGGACGATTTGCTTGCAATATGTTTAGATGACATCACGTATAGGTTTTTCGCAATAACTAAGAAGAAGAAGAAGGTAGATGTTTGGGTATTTATTTTTCGGGCGCTGAGAAGACAATCAAGGAAAAAGTTCCTTCTATCGGTCTATTCGAGGGAATTCGGACTACGTTGAAGCTTTCGATCCTGTACGATGCGCGAAATGGTGTTGGAGAACATCAGAAGATAGCTTAGGCTTCTATAATGGTTTTTGGTTTTCATGCAGTGGAAGTCGGCGTAAGCTTTCGCGCCTGTTCAGGAATGACCCGATAGGCACATCCTTATAGCATATAGAGTAGAATCGTGACAATAATGAATGAATGAAAACAAAGTAAATGGACGCTTGGGGAACATGTTGGGAAAGCTTGATAATGTAAGCTCTTGCGACAAACATTGATTGGTTCGAATTTTCAAAGGCTATTCCATATACAGTCAGATGCGGATGCAAACTTCAAATGCAAACTGACTTAGATAACAAAGAGAGAGAGAGAGAGAGAGAGAGGAATAGAGAGAGAGAAATACGATAATAAGAGTTACAGTTGCAGTATTAATAAATGTAGTAACAATAACAGTACAGTACATAACTAT
>KK502451.1:300389-324844 GCA_000688735.1 Glossina austeni
GAGAGAGAGAGAGATAGATAGATAGATAGATAGATAGATAGATAGATAGAGAGAGAGAGAGAGAGAGAGAGAGAGATAGATAGATAGATAGATAGATAGATAGATAGATAGATAGATAGATAGATAGAGAGAGAGAGAGAGAGAGAGAGAGAGAGAGAGAGAGAGAGAGAGAGAGGATGACTTGCTTATTGACAACATGTAAACATTTTCTTTAAAAATAATTTCAATTGATCGACCAACCCGCCCATTATTAGAAGGAGCTGCGATTTCGATACGCGTCTCTGATGATCCACTCTAAAGTTTTTTTATTTGTCTCATCCTTCTTTCTTATTCTAATACCAGATAATGATATTTCCGTATCAAGCAAATTGGCTCAATTGCAATTTTATATCGCATTCGAAACTGCCTTTCAAATACAACAACACAAATACATTCTCATTCCTACTGTCTTCGCAAAGAAAGGACACAAAGCCTATGAAATTGTATATATATATGAAAACATATATATATATATATATATATATATATGTTGTAAAATGGGATGAAGAGAAGTATTCAATGGTTCGTATCTTTTACCACCATATGTGTCCAATTGTGGACACATTCAAAAGCTTTACATGTCCATACAAGGACAATAAATGCTGCGTACTGTCGGCCACTGGTTGGCTGGTAGTGGAGGCTCGCGCCAATATTTGCAAGAAAAAGATGTAAAAAACAAAAAAAAAGGAAGAAACAAAAATTTACTTTCATTTCGAATTTTTGTAAGGGTATCATAGCACGAAATTGTATTACACCTCAATAACAATACCAAAGTACACGACGATGATGATGATAATGATGAGTGCGACTAAAAGGACAACGATGCCAATGATAACGTTCGACTAACGGGAGGATAACAATAAAGAGACACACAAACACAAACACATCAACGTAGTTGACCATCATCACTTCTTGTTATTATTATTGTTGTTGCTATTGTTGTTGTTGTTATTATTGTTGTTTTTATTACACTTTAATGATAACCGTTCGGGCCAGTTCAGCATTTTCAGTATTTTTTCTTTCTTTGTGTTGTTTTTTCGGTGAACATGTGTGACAAGTGATGCGTGTTTTGTTGCGGCACTCCTTAAGTGGTAAAAAAATTCGGTCATTTCTCTCGTCTCATTCTCTTACCACTTCTCAATTGGTTCTTGTGTCCGTTACTGTATTTTGTAGTTTTTATTACTTTTTCAGTTTTTTTGCCTGCGCGTGTGTGTGTGTTTTTTTCATGGTTAATTGAATGGGTCACTTGTTCTTCTACTTGGAGTCCATTATAACGATATCCAATGATGATGATATCCACCGCTACACTCGTAAACTCGCAACGGCGATGACGATGATGATGATGATGATGACGACTACGTCAATATGCTTGGCAGTGATGATGATGATGATGATGATGATGATGATGATGATGATGAGGATGATGATGATACTTGTAAGGTTGTTATAGTCTCATGTGTAAGTTTTTTTACGTGCTTACTTGTACTGCTTGTGTGAGAAAAAATTTATTTATTTTTTTTTGTTCATTTAACTATCAAATAATAGCGATATACTAGATTCATCCCTTCTTTCGGAACATAGGCGTGCCCACAACGGTAACGATATAAAGTTTATATATTAATGATCAATGTAAAAGTTTCTTTCTCTTTTCTTTCAGTTTGTATTGTTTCATGACTTCTTTTGTTGGAAGATTTGGAGGCAGAAAAATTGATCTAAAAATCGAAGCTTTAGGTCTATGCACTCTTTGTTGAAGGCTAGAGATCAACTTTAATAAAGAATTTAAATTTAAATGAGAATCTTTTGAAACAACCTTGAAAAAATGGGCTTGATTCGCTTGATTGAACGCGTCCACAATGGACAGAAATTTGTAACTTATAGTTATATGAGAGACGTTCTTGGATAAAGAATATAGTTTAGTAGGCGTTAAGAGATTAGTAATGCATTCAAATTAGTTCCGATCGAATAAATCACACGCCTCCATTTAATCAAGTATTAGGCAATTATAGGTATTGGTGTGGATATGAAGGATATGAAGGATTCGTCTTCGGACGAATATAATTTTTTTTATATATTTTACGCGTATCGATGTAGCCATCGCTTACTACACAGATGTGTGTTTATTTTAGAAATACAAACACATATAACATACGCACACACACTCAGAATATATTGAATTCAGAAACTTATTTATTTATTCGTTTGTAATTTTCTCTTATTAGACACGATACAAGTAATTTTATAAAGTGGACACACAGTGGGCCGTTTGACAAAAAACTTGGGGGAGCGGTGTGTGTGTGTGTGTGTGTGCAATTGCAAATGAGAAACGAGCACATTATGCCAAAAGCCGTAATACTGTGAGCTTTTCAACGTGACAACATTTGGACTCATAAAGTCAATCCAGGCCAGGAGACATGGCCAGTGCTAACGCAGTGGAATCCGTTGCGCTTTCCATAATTTTCAACAGACATAACCTCTTCTGATTAACACCGACTACAATCTATGACATATTGTCTAAGCGAGGAGTGCCTCCATCCTTATGACGGTCAGCAAAAAAACAGATCTTATCGCTGACACCGTGAAAACGTTCGTGGTGTTTGCTTAATGGCCAGGAGAACCATCTAAAAATTGTGCAAATTTTCATTGATCCCAAACGAAAGAAAGAAACTCGGGTAACTCGGTAATCGCTGATTCTACTTAACTCTGGCTAATATTGATTTTCCGGTTTCAACTTAAGGACGAAATTTTTCTTTTTTTAACTATTAAATCTCTCTACTGATCTTACGTTTTTATTGATTCTGGTTGGTGGTTATTTATTTAGAGCGGCATATAAGTGGCCTGGCATTAGGCATTAGGAATCGGAACTTCTTCGCGCTTATGGGCGTATTTAGAGGAAGAGCCGCATCAACTACTTGATTGCGCTCTAACTTAGGCCGACCTAAACGCGAACTGGAATTTTTTCATTGCAAAATCATTTGATGGATGTCTTAATAAGACTGCTCGACAGAGCAGTATTCCGAAGCTGCTGCCTATGATCTGTATAGTTGTGTCTAATGAAATCGACTTTTTTATAATTGACTTTAGGCCAGAGAAGCTTTAGAATGTCAGGCTTTTTTATTCACGTAGTTTGTCGCTTTGGCTAAGGCATATAGTTGGCTTAGTGAGATAAGTAAAAGACGAAACAAAGAGGAAAAGGAAGAAGAAGAAGAAGAATATGCAGACATATTGTATTCTACGTACAATCAGAGAATTCTTCATGAAAGACACCATGCGACTGTTTTCTTCGGACTTTGTCTGAATCAAATTGATCGCTAATTAGTTTCCTCGGACCAAGGAATTTGCTTCTGTAATATAAAGCCGGTGAGCAGATCCATCTATTGAGGTTAAATTAAATCGAGAGCTTTCTTAATAAAAGCCCCCGATATCGCTTTGTGCAACTCTGGATTTTTACATATTTAACGGCTTCTTTAGCTTGGAACTTTGGCTGATTGATTAGTTCCGATGGAGAAAAAGATTTCGAATGCGCCAGGAGCACGATAAGAAGATCGATTTATTGAGATGAAGTCACATCTGATATTTCCTAATCAAAAACCCGATATCTTTTTGTCTGATTCTGAATTTTTTTTGCACCTTTAACGGTTTGTTTAGCTGGGACCTTCCGGTTGATTGTTGAGCCTCGCTTGCTGATAGAGTTGAAATCAATCGAGACGACTCTTCTTGAACAAGCTTTCATATCTCTTTCCTAGTATTGTTGTTTTGTACCTTTTTTGTACCTTTACTAGGTTATGGAAATTTTAACGATGGGACTATGGGACTACCTTCGATTGAGTAGAAGAATTTCTTTGCTTAGTTGATTTTTTTTTTAGTTAGTTTTGTGTAACCTAAAAAAAAAAAAAAAAAATCTATAGATCTGTGAAAAATTATCGCTAATTCACTTTTAATTAGGTAAACAATTTCATATTCATTCGGTTAATTTAATGAACTTTTCAAAATTTATTATTTATTCTTGTATTTTCGCAAAACTTACCCACCGTAAGCAGCAAACAGCATGAGTATGAGTGTATGTTTAATCTAAACTCTTAGGAATTGAATCTAACATTGAAATCGACGCTGGTCAGATGCTTAAAAGGAGGGTCGAAAAATCGTTATTAACCTCATTTGCTAACGCGAAGGTATTCATTGATATTTTACAGAGAGAGAGAGAGAGAGAGATAGAGAGAGAGCGAAACAATGTACCTGTAGCGAACCGTGATAATATCAGTAATGATGTCCTTTTTAATATGTAACATAACTATGAAAGGTGATATTTTAACGACATAACGTATGAGGTGAATGAAGGGAGGACTGCTGAGCTTGGATGCTCAAAATGTAAACGGCATCATTATGTATTCGAATCACAAAAATTATCTACGAAATTTTGAAATTGCTTCGGGAGAAAATTTGATAGTAAATGCTGTTATGTTCGTACGGTTTTGCGTGCTTTCTTACAAACGAAAGAGAAGGAGGACAAAAAAAAACAAAAAAAAAAAAAAATAAATAAATAAAAAGAATTTATGGGAATGTGTGACAAATTTAATAGACACCGAAGAGTATGATAATGATACACAGAGGCTTACAAATTGAACTGATGGCCTGTGGTGTTTATTAACTGATGTCCAATCAATTGTGAAAATAAATTCGAAAAGTTTTTTTTTTTGTTTTGGCTTTTGCTTTCTTTTTTTTTACTGTTTACTATTTTTTTATTATATTATTATTGTTGTTGCTGTTGTCTCTCTTTATAACGGGAAGTTTTTTTTTCCTTTTTCGCTTTCTTTTTTTGCTGTTGAGCACTTTTGCCAAGTATGTATGTATGTATGTATGTATATGTATATGCATATGGATGTAATAAAGATCGACCACCCTTCAAAGTTTGCAAGATTTTTTGCGTTTTCTTTGTGTTTCTTTTTTTATTTCTGCGTATATTGGATTTTTTTTTTTTTTTTTAAATTTTCTGTTTTATTTAACAAATTATGCTGTTGTTGATATGTACACTGAATGCCTTTATAGACATTGCAGGCTTTATAGATGACTGTACGTGCGTGTGTGTGTGTGTGTTTGTGTGTATGTAAAGATATTGAGAATATGTTGAATGCGAAATGCAAACAAACCATAAAACGCGGTTACAGTTCCCCTGTGCGTAATCATTGATGGATAATAAATAAATAAAGCAAAGAACTACAATTTGCGAAAAACTAATTTGGGATATGTTTCTAGAAAAAAAAGAAAAAAAATTGATATAATGTTGTATACGTGCATATGGAAAAGATTTCATAATCTCTTGACATAATTTTTGCTTAAAAGTGAGAAATTTTTTCATACACTTTAGCAGCATACGCTTGTACATACATACATACCAAACGATGTATGTGTTTCGTTTCATCTGTAAGTTTGGAGTTTTGTCATATGTCACTTTTTATCAACACTCAACTTAAGATGTCAGCCAGATGCCAAAACTTGCAAGACTCTGACAAATTGTGCTTAGAAACGTATATTAATTCAACTCACCTGTAAGTACATAAGTCGAGGCTCTTTACATGTTTGTATGTTTGTATGTTTGTATGTTTGCACTTAGATTTATCAAATTCTCTTTCTTAAATCAAAGGTAGCTGGCTGGTTGACTGGCTGACTGGTTGACTGGTTGACTGGTTGACTGGTTGACTGGCTGACTGGCTGGTTATTTATCCTTTCATTCATTCTTATCCAACATTTTTTACTTTATTTTGCTTTTATTTGAACAACCATTCATATGTAGGTATGTTTCACTTTCCTTTTGTTTGGAATGCTGTCTAAATAACCCCGTGTACGTAAGCTTGGTTACCCTTCTGTCATTGTTGCTGAGGTTGACAAATGTGTCAGAATGCAAATCCGCAACAATTACAAGAAAACAACGGTAACGGCAAGAGTAGCAGAAAAAAAAAAAAAAAAAAAAAAAATTCTAAACAAATACAATGCAACGCAACAATATTCCTATGATGGAATAAAAAAGTAAAAATTTAATTGAAAATAAATTCGCATAAAACAAAAGAAGCAAAAAAGCAAAAAAAAGAAGAAGAAGAAGAAGAAGAGTTGCATTAAACCTCTGTTTTGTTAGCTTTGGCTTGTATCAACAAAAGACATTACAAGTGCTTTACACCTTCCAGCTGCATTCATGTTTTTGTTTATTTGTACGTTCGCCACCACACCCACCCGTAAACGTACTCGCTTTGTCGTACCATTTGCAACAGTCAAAATTTTGCATAAGATATGCGATAAAGAAAATCATTTGTTCTCGAGATTGAGGTAAAAAATCAAATCAAAATCACAAAATCATTTCATTTAAAAGGCGAAGACACTAAAAGTTTCCAAACACGTTTCCGTCAATTGTTTACAAGGCCTACTGGATCTATTATAAAATTGAAATTTTCTACCAGCACTTGTCAGAAGCATGCACAGCTCCGTTAAACCGGATCATCACTAATTAAAGTTTTGATTTTTTTCCCAAATATACGAGACATAGGAGATGGATGTCTTTGCGTCGCTTTCTTGTACCGCATTGCAGGCAGTCGGTTGCCTTGTTCATGCAACATTTTAAAAACGTTAGTTAGAAGAAGATTTCTTGCGTTTAAAAGTGTTGTAAACGGAACCATCAAAATTGCTTTCAGGCCATACTTGTAACACTTGAATTGTTACACTTGTTAACGTATACCAGAATGTGCTAGAAGATGCGTGTTTTTAGGTTATATTTTAATTGGCCAAAGATAAATACATATAAATGTAGACAAACATTTACGTGCACAAACGTTTAAGTGCAGCAGCAGCAGCACATGCATATTTGAATATCATTTGTTTTCGCTGCTAGTTGACGATCGACAACTTTTTTTTACCGTATTTAAGGTGAGTTCAGTGAGTATAGTTGACAGTCATTCAGTTGTCACAAGGATTTTTACGATAGCAATTATAATACACGTATAATTATTCTCTTTCACTTTTTAGAAAATTCTCAACCAGAAATTTCCTTCAAATTTATTGCAAATTTGATTGAAATCATTTTTGATTACAAAAAAAACTTTATTTTAATAAAATAAAATTAGAAGAAATCGTTAAGAAATAAATAATTATTTTTTTCTTTTTTTTTTTTTTTTTTTTTCTTTTTAGTTTTACTGAGCACCGCATGAAAAATTTTACCCAAACACTTGCGAAACTTCACGAAATCTACCCATTTTTGAAGCACATCATTACTGATCAAAAATGAATGAAATACAAGAGCGTTCTTCGATCCTTTGGTCGGGTCACATGACCGGCTCTAATGGTGAAAATTTATTTTGGAACTTTTGATGTGTCCACGCTATAGTGAAAACCTTGCCCCGTCTGCTTAGCATATGTTTCACTTTGTGAAGTATTGTCTTAACGACAAAAAGGCCTATCACGAACACTTACTTCAGTTGTTCGCTCGGTTGTATCACAAAAGTGGCAAAAGATAATAAATCACTTATAGCCATTACAGAAATTAAAAAAAATTAATTTTGAATAAAACAAAAACTTAAAAAAAAAAAAAACAAAGAATACAAAGAAAAACCTTCTTCTAGAGCATTAAAATCCGCCTGAGTGACCGAGTAGGCAAGAGTCTCGACTAGCAATTCAATGATCGTGGGTTCAAATCTCAAGTGCGGTAGAGTTTTTAATAATAATAATAATAATAATAATAATATTAATAAAAAAAAAAATTAAGCCTTAAATGCTAGTGCTTTAAGACTTTAGTCTTCGAATTTATTCTCTGGCAAAAATTATACAATAATAATAATAAGTAGATCATTAAAAAATTCTTGTCTCAATATGCTTGCAGTTGAGAGACGTGTGATAAGTAATTGAAAAATGCTCGCCTCAAGTTGATATTTATGCTCGACACCACATGTAGTGCAGGATGTAAAATCCAGAAAGAGTTTAGATGCACTTAACTTTTCGTTTTCTGAGTCTGTCTGTCCGTCTGTCCATCGGATGCTTGTATAAAATTTTATTTTGTGCCCAATCGGAATTTTTACGAAAACTATCGTATTCCCATCCAAGGATGAATCGCATTGCAAATGATTGTGATTGGACGACTTTTGCGACTGTTCGCCACCTGTTCGCTTTATTTTAAAATAATCGCTAACTTTCTTCGTGCCTGCACCATATAAGGGATAGGATGAAAGGTAAGCGATTTTATGTCAAAAGAATAATACGATGTCCATACTTCAGGTTTGGAACTCTCTTCCTTACAAGGCCTTACATATTTTTAATTGCTTCCTTTTGCTTGCTTTAATGTCGATTGAAAGCAACGCATCCTTCCTTATCAAGTAATTCATGATATCAGTTGAGAAATGTAAAGCTAACGATTCTATGACATGTGAGTATAGTGCTTCTTCATGCGTGGATCGTGTTAGGATCTACACCGATATTTTCGCATATTTGCCGAAGAGAAAGCTTAAAAAAACTGAAGTCGATTTGATGTTTTTATTTGACAAGAACTCTTCGCTTCGGGAGCAGATGACTTCTTGCGTCATCATCATAGCGGTTTCACTTATTTGTTCGATATACTGGGTATGAGGCGATCAATTTTCTCCTTTCTAGTTGAATTCAGTCACTCGGTCAGACTTTGACTTTTGATTAAATGAAAAAGATTCCAAACTAATTTCATTCAATCCAACTCTTTTTCCAACTCTCATAATATTTGTTGATATCTTTTTTCTTATTTTCTTTTTTTTTTTTAATTCCTTGTTGAAAACAACAGTCGCGCACAGTTGTGGTCATTTCCTGATACTTCGTCACACACCAATAATTATACATAATTTTAATGAATGTATAATTTTAACGACACGCCTGATATTGGCGGATACTCAAACGTCAACGCGATCTAAATTTGGTAAACTTTTTCTATCATTACCCAGACGCTTCCATCATAAAAGAAAAACACTAATTATGCAGAGAAAGGTTTGCTTGCACGAGAACCCCTCCTCTATATGATGCGGTCTATAAAATAGATCTATGTGATCCGAATTCCCTATGGTTGATCTACTAAGGGCAAATGTTCTTCATAAAATATTATGAATTTGACCTTTTTAAAGTACCTAAAGGCCTATTTTTAATTAGAACCGCTATATGGGTTGCTATTCAAAGAATAGATCTATTGGGTTCAAATTCAGTGAGGTTAGTTCCTATGTAAAATTGGTGTTATGAACGAATTCGAATCAAGAAATATTGAAAATCTGGTCCCGTATAGAGATTCAATTTCCATACGAACATCTATAGGGCAAGGGATTCAAAAATTCCAATCCCTTTCGATTCAAAATTTGCACATTAACTTAGAATATCGAGATACTATTACTAAGCTAAGATTTTTGGTGCGAAATATTAAAAATTAAATTGATTTTATCGAAATAAGGCGTTATATGGGAAGTGATCGAGGATGTGATTCGATCCGGGCCGTTTTCAATAGTGTTCGTCCTTGGATCAGCACGCGCCAGTGTACCAAATTTCATCAAGATATCTGCAATAGTTGCGACCTGTAGATTGAACAAAAAAACAGATCGATAGTCAATAGACGGACAGGCGGACGGACAGGCTTAGATCGATTCAAAAAATTATTCAGAATCGATCGTTCGCGTAGGCGTTCATAATTAAGAAGAACTCGGGCGGTTTTAGCCCGGGTTTCCACAGACGGCTTAAAAAAGAACAAATCAAAAACATCTTCGATTTTATTCCTCTCTCTGCCTCTTCACCATATAAACAGTGTTAAAGAGTTGAAAAGTGTGGACTGAAAAGTACCAGCAATAACTTGGACGTAGTCTATAATCTTTATAAGCTTTAAATATTGATTACAAGGTGTCACTTGTTGCTGGCGAACGACAACTTAACGATATTTCCTGGTGAAGCCACTGATTGATTGCTTTCGATGCTTATTGCTTACGGCATGCTCCGCAATTACAGTTTTCAAATGGGTTGATTAAAGCCTTGCAAATTGTTTTAAGCGTTCGATTCGAATTTTGTGATTTTATTTACGTGTATTATACGAGGGTTTGAAGTCAACACTCACTCTCCTCGCGTTTTCTTCTTATTGTACCCGAAATCTGCGGCTAACGGAATAATGTTTTGTTTGTTTTTTACACAAGAAATTATGTAAAATTTTTATCAATTTTTGTAACAGCTTTTGTTTTCTCCGACGGAAAATCTTGACTTCTATGCACTTAGAAAACGGTTGAGAAAAACCTTGAAAAAGAAAATAATAACAAAAAGAAAAAAAAAAAAAAACAATTGCAAATAATGCGATTTCGAGTAAACATCTTTGGCAAATGCAAGAGACGATAGTTAAAAATATATATAATAAAATTTCCAACGAGTTGGCGCATTCCTTGAAGAAGAAAAAAAAAAATAAAAATAAAAATAAAAATAAATAAAAAAGAAGAAAATAGAAAACGGGATACTGAGCTCAAGAAGCTGAGCAAGGAAGCTGACTGAAGGCTAAGCGAATGATGATGAGCGCAAGAGGGCAAGACTGTAACGTATGTAACGATTTTCGTATTTATACAAGTTATCTTGCTCCTACGCTGCATTTACCATATTTTTGGTGGACCACGAAACGTTGTCAGTGGAAAATCATTCGTGTTTAGCCGCAATGAGTTTATCATTAACGTATAAAAAAAATTCAAAAAAAAAGAAATAAAAATAAATAAAATAAAGGAAAAAAAGAAAAAAGAACGAAAGAAAGAAAGAAAAAATGAAAGCGAACGAAAAGTAGTTTAATAAAATTTATAGAAAAGGGAAGAATTTTAAGAGTTCTACCATTTTGTTATCTTCCAGAATTTTCCGATTGGTTGTCCGTGAGCTTGACGATGATTTCATTTCAAGGCAAAACCACAAACTCTTATAATTTTTGTGGTTTGATTATCAAACCGCAAGCACCCTTTCGTTCCAACTTAAACGTCTGTGAATTATGTGTTGTTTGTTAAAGGTATTTGTTTGTAATGTTGTTGTTGTTGTTGTTGTTGTTGTTGTTGTTGGTGGTGGTGGTGGTGGTTTCTTTTCTTTCCCTAAGAATTGTCGCAGGCTCCGCCTATAATATTAAAAATAAAAATTCATAAACTTATACATGTGGTTTAATAATGTGTGCACTAATGGTGGCAACGGTAGCTGATTATTTTTATTTTTTATTTTTTATTTTTTTTATTTTTTTTTCAATTTTTCTACGCATGAAAGTATTCCAAGAAAATCCGAAAAAAAGTAATGGGCTGTCCTGAGAGCCACAAATGTCAGCCACAATATTTTTGTGAATTGGTAAGAAATTTGACTCATACGCACACTCTACACTCTACGCTACTCTACTTGCCTAACTAAGAGGTTACGTTGATATTTATGCGGCAGCTAAAGGTGAATAAGAAAAATACACTGAATGCTAAATATTTCTTGGGGCTTTGTGTTTTTTTTTTGTTTTTTTTTTTCCCATAAAATCAAACGCAAAAAAAAAAAAGGATTTTTTAAATTCTCAAATAACTCAGCTTGCTCAGGTTAACGGTATTAGTATTTCAACTTAGGCCGCCAGTGTTAGGGGTGAATTTCTTTGCATGAATTCATTGCGATGACAGTATTTTTATATGGAGCGTAGAAGATTTTGTTATTATTTTTTTTTGTTTTTGTTTTTTTTTTTTATTTTTATCTTTCTTTGCTTCTTCGTTCTCCGGAAAATGTTGATAAACTCTCCCCCTTTTTTATAATTTATTTGATTTTTTCCCTCTATAATTGTTAGGCCATGGACCACGTCTTGAGTTACCCTTAGTAAATTATAAGAGCGAAGAGAATTTCATTGCAATGTGTTGTCATCAATGCTTAGAGATGATGCGAAAGACGTTTCAACTCAAACGGTTAGTAGACGTAGTAAAAATTTTACGAGAAAATAAAAAAAAACAGATCTCTTCTAGGGGAGCCAGGGATTGGGGTAAAGATTGAAATTTTTCTTGGAGAATCTTATGTTTTTTTTTTTTGTTGTTGTTTTCTTAGATCCTCTTTCACTCAATGTTAGTTAAGCTTTATTAATTGCAGTAGAAGGAGGTGTTTGGTATATTTTTGCAAATAATTTTTGAAGATAGAAAAAATGAGTTTATTGGAATTGTTTGAGTTGGTTAAGGATATTCCAAAAAAAATAATAATAAATAAAAAGAAAACCTTACGAAACAATCTCTGCTCTCAGTCCATTTGAAAATGTTGAGAAACATAGTGAGAGAGCGAGAAACCAAGGGGGAAAAAGAGAGAAAGAGTGAGTGCGAGAGATAGAGGAAGAGAGAGAGAGAGAGAGAGAGAGAGAAAGAGAGAGAGAGAGAGAGAAAGAAAGAAAGAAAGAAAGATTAAAAGAGTGATAGAAAAGGCGAGAGTGTATGTTTTTTGCGTTTTGCTTACATTTTTCTACTATTTTTCCAAGGTTGTACGGGTGCGGTATTGAAAACACCACAAGAGAAACCACTGCTACTGGTTCTCGCGGTAACCGTCTTAAAACCAAAAGAAAAAGAAAATTTATGTACACACACGCAGGAATAAGTACACTAATAGTCTCTATATATGTGTTTTATGGCGGCATTGGTGATGAGGTGACAAAATAACTGCTTTTGCTTTTGCTTTAACGTGAAGAGGACATCATAATAAAAGAGAAAGAAAAAAACCTTAAGAACCCCATGAAAGCTTAACCAAAAAAAAAAAAAATAAAAAAATATGTTTGTCATCTTAAACTCCAACGTCAACGTTAGAGTTGTTGTTAGTATATTGCGTTGACTATGTTAGCCATGCATATATACACCTCCAACAGTTCTAATGTCATCACCATCGCCATCGCCATCGTCATCGTCATCGTCATCATCATCATCAACAACAATATCTTATCGTCGGCGCTTTCGTTATGTTGGTCGTTGTGTTGTTGTTATCCGTGTTATTATTACTATTGTCGCCATCATCAACATCAACACTGATGTTGTCGTATTGTATGCATTATACTGGTCGCGTTCATATTTACCGCAAAAAAGTTCTCTAATAATATCGCGTATCGCGTTTATTACGTTCTAAGCCTACATAATATTTGCTAAACTTGTCGATCGATCTTTTCCTCTACGCGGCATAAATTCTTTACTATACCTTAAAAGGTTAAAATCTAAATAAATTGATTTCAAAATTTCTTATTATGAGAAAATTGAAGGTTTCGCTCTTGAAAAATATGTGTTGTGTGTTATAAATTTAAAATAAAAATAAAAAAAAACAAATTAAATAGAAAAATAAAAATATAAATAAAAAAAAAAAAAACAGAATTCATTAATTATAATACTTTCTTTAATGGCTTTCAAATGCTTGGAATCTAGCGAAATGCATTTTATTTAATGCAATAAAAAAGAAAAGAAGAGAAAAGCAAAAAAAAAAAAAAAATCATATAAAGATAAAATATTTTATTTTCAGATATATGAAATAAAAAAAAAAAAAAAAAAAAAAAAAAAAAAGAGAAAATATATTTTACACAAGATATAAATTCATTTTCCTATTCAAGATTCCAGGTTACGTTAATTTTGAATAACAAGCAAGCATTTACGCTAAGGCGAACTTGCCATTCATTGATTTCCAAAAGAGCTCCATCTGGACTGGAGCCCTAAGAAACTTAATGAATTTGAAAATCAAAATCTCATTTTAATATAACATTTTGTATATATATCTGAGATGACTTTGCCGATATGCTTATGGTTATCGCACACGTAACACAAATAGGTTAAGATGTGGTTAATGTAGGTTTCTCCTCGGACCAAGACTGCCTTTTATCTCTCAAACCGAGCGGTTAAATTGATTCATGTCCGAATTACTTAAAAAACTTAATTTAGGCATTTCAGAACCTACGCTTCACTTAGACTATCTAAGCGCACAATAAAATCATGTGATCTGCATATCATTTCTTAAATGATTATAAGATTGGAAAATATATATATATATATATATATATATATATATATATCATGTCATGAGTTTTATTTAGTTCACGTTACTTTACCGCAAGAATGGGGTAAGAAATCGGGTAAGAAAGAGGAACACATCGATCGTATGCACGCTATGCCTTTTCTTTTACTTACATTAGCAGCTTGCTTTACATTAAGTATCATTTGTTATAAAAGATCTTAAACTCAGATATAGTAGTAAGGCATGAGAGAGGGTTAAGGAGAAGCTTAAAAAGCCGAGTTAAGAGAATGAAATATTAAAAGGTCCAGGCATGAGAACATTTGTTTAGAAGTCATTCCTTTTTCGGTTTCAGCTAACTTTAGTCAAAGCTTGCATGGTGTTGAAAAAAGCCCATACTTTGGCCCTTAAATTTGGTTCGATCTTTTCGGAATATGCGCATTCAAGTTGCTTCGCAAAAATGCAACGATGATGATGGGCACACTGCGTTATATATAGAGCATAGGGCATAGAGCATGTAGTATGATATTAGATTGGAATGAAACGATTTGAGAAAATGAGAAAAATATTTTCCAAAATATATTTTTATGGCAACTACACAATCACAATGATCACATTTCGTAAGGAAATCCGACAAGGACGAATGGACGGATCATGACGTATACATTCATTATAACACAAAATTTTGCATTCTTTTTATGACGACGTACACACGTCATACACAGTTATATCTGGTTAAAAATTTACTGCTTTTACTGGTATCAGCTTTGTTGCTGTATTGTCGCGTTTGTTTTTTTTTACGTACATTATTTAACTGATCTAAAATATATTGAGCCTTTAGAACTTATGGGAATCCGCGATACCCCGATATTTTGGTCTTATTAACGATGTCTTCATTATCGCAACCCATTGTGTGTATAGCTATGTATATATATATTTAATACACACAGTCAAGAATAAATAAACTGCACACAGTTTACACAAAGACTTATTAAGAGAAACTAAATTGTTAAACTACGTTGAAAAAAATTGTAGAAATGTATAAAGAATTGCAAAGGTGTGCAAATAGCTTGGACTTGGGAATGACATAATAATAATAAAAAAAAAACAAAAGATTGAGGTAAACTACAGGAATGATAAACAAGTAAAAGGACAATAGTGGGCAGCGGCTCACCATAAAATGCCCTACATCACCATATGTGAGTTACGTATATAACGATTTTTCAAAATCAGGCGTTATATGGAACCTAGACGACGGAATGAAAGAAACGATTCGAACCATTTTGTAATACCTTTTTGTCCTTGGGCCAACATCTGCCAGTGTCTGCCAAATTTGATGAAAATATCTCAAAAATTGCCGTCTCTAGGTTGAACACAGCTTGAAGGCAGATAGAATGATAGACTGACAGAAGGACGGATAACGTTAGAACGGTACAATAAAAAGTGGATCCATCTCAAGTGCTTCTACATACGGCATACATTTGTTCAAACGCCAAGTGGCGTAGGGTAGAAAACGGTTAAGATCAACTACAGTGATAATGAAAAACTTAATATTATTCTTAATTCTTTATTCGAAATGTTATCCTATATCTTGTCATTTTCGTTTCGTATCTGCGATCTTCTGTTCTCTACAATACTTGACATCCTTGACATTTTTCATAAGATTTCATTTAATAATTGCGTCCATGTTCTTTGACATCCCCCGGCCGTCTGCTCTCGACCAGCTTTTTTTCTATTCTGCTTTAAGATTTTCTTGTTATTTTTCGAAAGAACTTTTTCAAAGTTTGCCTCAAATATATTTTGATGATATATTTCAGAACCTTGTTCGCGCCAATAGGCAAAGAGGGAACAAATGAAAAGGCAATTGTACATCTCCTTAGTATTGCTAAGCAATTTTCCCATTCGATAATAATAGGAACTATTTGTAGAATGAGAAAAATATTTGATCGAAACTTTTCTTAACATTTGGTTTACATTTAAGTGTCAATGTCTGTTCGCTCATAAAGCGAAATAAAATTCTAGACGGCTAATGGATTGGTTTCTTGTCAATTATTATTTTAAGTATGATGAAGAGGTGAAAATTAATCTTTCAGTTTATTGCAAACAAATGTATGGTAAGTGGTTCTAATCCAAAGACTCCCATAGGAACTGTAAGAACTCAAGGTTTCAAGAGAAGTTAAGCGAAAATCTTAATTGAACGCAACTGTTGAGTCTTTTTTTTTTTTTAAACGCTAAAGCAAATAAAGTAATGCTCGACTTGATTGAAATCTTCGATACCTATCATCTTGGAAATCGCAAAGCGCCTTTCTTGTGGTGGCGCTAACACAAGCACTTGCACGAACAAGCATTTGCATGAGTAATATTTTCCCCGCAATTGAAGCGTTCTTCACACTAAATTTGTGGCCATTAACTAAACTCATATACGACATGTTTCACTTACTTTCTTAGCTTGTTAAGGTGATGGCAGGCGCACACAACTAAATGGATTTCGAGTTTTATAATAATTAGATATATATATATATATATATATATATATATACATATTGTCATTATTATGAAAACGAAAAGTGTTCTATGCTGTACGTTGTGTTATCAAGAGATAAGCCTGCGCGGAAAACACACGGGGAAACTTAAGCTTTTTAGTCAACGGTCCCATTACTTTTTTCTCATTTTCATGATCATTTTTTGAATCTATGAATTTTTGCAAATCCATCAAACTTTTCCCATATACTTTTCTCCCTAATTTTGTTCCCGCAAATCTTTCTTATCTTCTCTTACGTTCTATCCTTTATATCGTTTTTATTTTGGCGAAATGTTTGATTGGAGCAAATATTAAATGTAAAGGGCATTCATTTACTGTCAATCTTTATCGAGAAGTCCTTGAGTTTGCGTAAAATATCTGTACATATGTCATGCAAACTGGACGATATCCTTGAACGTTAAACCTTTTTCTTCCATTTCTTGCTTCTAAGAGTTTTCACGTTATTCCATTGTAGGTAATATTCGGCATTCGTTGAGCGTAACGATTTTTTTAGATTTATTTAGTCGCACCCCATCTAAACATAGCTCTGCATTGAATCAAAAGTGAACAAAATATCGAATATTGTTTAAAAGTATTTTTTAATCTCGACGTGAGATTCGTTCTAAAAAGATTTCCTTGTTTAACTCTCTTAAAGAATGGCAATAACAGATTGATTGGTATGATTTAATGTCACTTCGACCGTATATTGTAACTAATTCTCCGCTGAAAGTAAGCAAAAATTAATAAATTACTTAATTATTAAACATCATGAGGAGGAGCTTTGCTAGAGAAACTCAATACTTTCGTAAAACAAATGCGGTTATCAGAGCAAAAAAAAAAAAAAAACAAACAAAGATAGAAAAACACGAGCCATAAATTGTTTATTATACGGAAAAAAAGAAAAATTAAAACCCAACCCGCTTGTAAATGCGCGAAAAGCCATATTATTACACCTGTTGTCTCTCATTACGGCCATCAGTGAGAAATTGCGATGCAAAGCCTTTGTGTTAAAGTCAGAGGAGAAGTAAAACCAGAGACTATGAGTAAAGCAGGGTAAGCCCTTCCCTAGAGCAATCAACCCGGAAACGGAAATACGGAAATGAGCAGATTTGTTGACGAGTTCACAACTCTTTCCCTAATTTTCACATCCTGACATACAATTGTATTAAAATATCCTGCTTTCATATAGAATCGTATCGGAAGCATAGATTTTTCATAAACGCTTTCATTTTCGAAATCTTGCTTATTAAAAAAAGTCTACTGAATAGCGTTAATAGAAATTTGAATTACTTCAGGGAAACTAGCTTAGGTACGATATGCTCTGCATATTCATTCAAAATGTTTCTAGATTTGTTAAACCGATAATTTTCCTAAGCCTAACCTAAATCTATTTATTCAACAAAGAGAAGAAGGAAAACATTCATGACGACTTGTATACGATCGATAGTACGTTCTTAGTTATTCGCTTTCGTCGTATTAGAAACGAACAAAATGTTGAACTCATGTGCCTAATCGCAACTGCTGATCTCTTCGTACATTTATATAAGAATTTCGCAAACGCAAGCAATTTTAGACATCGCTCAATAAGTTTGTAGGGTAGGATTTGTCACTAGTCACACACATCTATATGTTATACTGCGCTTGCTTATTGAATGATGCATTACATATATAGAGCTAGAATGTAAACTTATATATACGGCCCGATCAATGACTATATGCGCAAATGTAGTTTTATTTACTCAGTCCAAAAATTAATGGTAAATAATTTTTGGGTTCACATATCGATACACTCCTTTTATCAGGTGCCTTTTTCTTCTTTCGCTTTTGCTTGTGGTCCCGTTACCTGAAATTATCGGAGTAACTTTGCCAAACGTCGATCAGAAGACCAAGCGACATATACGACAATTAGCAACTAATGAAAATGTAAATTGCAGGGAAGTAAGCAGCATATGCAACAACTCCTTAAAGACGATCTAAGTCTTAGATATGAACACAACATTGCCAAGTCACGCTTAACTCAGCGTCATAAAAATGCCGGTACTGCGTTTGTGGACAAACACAAATTTTGAAGGGAAGACTTGGAAAATATTTTATTTCGTGTTGGGATAAAATTTACTTTGGACGGAACTTATGGTCATTGACTATATCCCGGGCAGGTATGACAACCTCCATGTTACACATGTTACACTCGTAACCATGGCGGTGGATATCTTAAGGTAGGGATTGCATTTCGCACCCGAAGAAAGTTAGAAAACTGCTTTGCATCCAACGAAATGAAAGCCGAGGTATGTGTTGGCTTCTTAAAGGATAATTTAATAGACGTTCCAACAAGACAATGCTTCCGTTCATGCGGCACGGATTGCGAAGGGTTTACCGTTAGTAGAGTGGCCGACCTGAACTCGATTGAGGAACTCAGGGGAATACTTTCCACCAATATAGCCTCAAAGTCCACGCAGTATTCTACATTTAAGGAATTTAAACTTGGAGTGGATTGATGTGACCACTTTTAGAAACTTGATGGGTTCCATGTCAGGCATTCTACAATAAGTCCTCATTCACATGGACAACACAATACTATATTATTTAGATAAGACTGTGGCTTAACACTAGAAGTTATTAAGTATTTAGTTTAATTTTTGCTTACATATATATACATATATATGTGTATATATATATGTGTTTTTTTCTGGTATGAAAGATAAATTAAGAATAAGAAATTTTTATTTATTAAAACACACAAACGTAGAAAACAGAAATCAAAAAAAAATTTGCTTTCTTTGAGCTCTTAGAAGTATTTGACTGGGGTATAGACTTATGTGTAACATGCAGGCATAGACAGTGACTTGCTAGCTAGCTATCAGGGTCTCTTGGGAAAAACGCTTACCACAGCCCACAGTTGCACTAGATTTTACGTACGCGTATTCAGACCACTCTAATAATCGTCAGTCAAAATAAATGTTCTTTTAAGTTGATACAAATATGCGGTGTTGAGGTATAGAAAAAAACTAAACTCTGTAGCCCATCACACACACACACACACACACATTAAATTAGTAAATATGCACGAGAGAAAAAAAAAAGGTTATGTAATTACAATTTTCCCAACATAAACTTCATTTTGTAGAGTAGGATAAATCTTAAAATAGTTTTATGATCGAAAGATTTTACGCTCGATACTAAGAAATTGATAGAATTCATCGATAACTGTAAGTTGGTTACTCGCCACGTCGATCCGGGATCAGTTTTCATCCATTTTACCGTTTCAGAACTGAACAATTTCGCTGAATGCACAACACATTTAAACATACCCTAATAAATTGTCAAAGGAGTTGCATCGCACCATCGCACCTGGTGCTTGCGTGAATTTTGATCATTGAAATCTATTGGTAAAAGTCTTGATAAAGTAATGCGAACTAAATTCGATGAGTTTGATCTTCCTCTACATTCCATTAGTTCAATGTATGGCGACGCTAATTATGGAACGCTCGAAATTATATTTTCTACATTTATTACTTTTCTTCTTTGATTTGAAGGAATCCACTACCGAAGCTCATCAAACACTTTTACAATTGTCGGCATTAACTTCAACGGTTTTAAAGGCGATAATATTGGCCTGGAGGAGCAAAAAAGTTCGAAGGCAATCAATTGCAAGATTTATTGAATGAAAAGCCAGCTCAAAGCCTCCAAGCACTTTCGAATACCTTAGCAGTTGATGAATCAACTGGTTTTAGGCGATTACAAGCGATGGGAAAGCTCCGAAAGGAGCGAAAATGATTACGATCCGAAAAGAGGGAAAATGAAACCGAACTGCAAATGTCCGTCGACGTCAATTTAATAATGTTTTGTTGCAAACACACCAACACTAGCGGTTAACAGACGCAAAGTCATCCTCTCGCTTGACAACACTTGGCCACACGTTGCAAGTGTTGTCCAGGATACATGGTTGCATGTGTTGGTCGAATGGGAAGCTCTACCGCACCCACCGCATACTCACCAGACATAACGCCTTCTGATTATCTTTTGTTCAGATCGCTGCAGCGTAGCTTGGCTAGGACACGGCTTCGCAAAGTTGAAGAAGTGCGAAAATGATTCGATGATTGGATCGCTGCCAAACCAATATCATTCTTCCGACACGGTATCGCCAGGTTGCCAGAAAGATGGTTGAAAGCTGTAGAAAATGATGAAAAGTATTTCGATTAATAATTATTTCACCAGTTTTTCCCAAAAAATGCCTTTTGAAAGTGAAAAATACGGTCGAAATACGTGCAACCTAACCTCAGTTGGTGGTAGGAAACTTCTGCGTCACATAGATGTGACAGTTGGCAGAAAAAAGTGATAAACTTTACGATGGGTTAATATTGCTCCCATATAGGTTGTGTGTCTCAGAAGCCTCTTATTTGCTCCCATATAGGTTATGTTTCTCAGAAGCCTCTTATTTGCTCCCATATAGGTTGTGTTTCTCAGAAGCCTCTTATTTGCTCCCATATAGGTTGTGTGTCTCAGAAGCCTCTTATNTCTCAGAAGCCTCTTATTTGCTCCCATATAGGTTGTGTGTCTCAGAAGCCTCTTATTTGATTTGCTTAAGAAACCCTAAAATCTTGTGCTTGTTAAGAACCTCAGCTGCGCTTACTGTGCAATCGATTTAAATTTAAGCCATTTAAGCCGTAAGTCAAAGAAAGTTAACTGCAGTTTAACATCCAACTGCACAACGCTCTAACTATGTTTTCTCATTTTTTTAAGGTTTTTCTCTTTGTTTCAATTTTTTTTTTATTTTAAAACTGAAAAATGAAAAAAACTTAATTCTAAAGCATTTTTGAAATAAATGCGCCTTCAAAATAAAATTTGCGTAAACTATTTGTAAGTATGTCACGCAAGGTGGTTATGTCTCGGAATCATTTAATTCGTTTTCTTTGATTTTCATTTCTTAACACTTGCAAGCTATCAGGAATTTTACTTAAAATAGAAAATAAAACGATAGCTGGTTTTGTTTTAAAAAACGATATTTTTCGCGATTGCCATGGGTTGCAATGATTATAGATTTTGTACCGCAAAGAAGAGAGCAAAAAGTAGATAAAAATTGATGTCATTCGTTTATGGATATTTGCGGTACTAGGGTAGAAGGAGAACTTGTCACCTTACGTGCCGGGTGAGACCGCCCGCGGTATCCGCGGGAAACTCAACTTTTTTGGCAAAATTAGTTTTTTGTTTTTTTTTGTTTTTGTAATACCCTACGCCATTTGTGGTACAAGGATATACTAAGTTTATGCGGATGTATGCAACACCCAGAAGGGTTTAAGACGGACACACTTTTGATTATACCGATCGATTAAGAGCTCCTTTCTAAATTACTTTCTCAATAGAATTAAGTTTGTCTGTCCATCTGTCTGCCCAGTTTTCTAATGTTCAAATTATAGGTCGCAATTTCTGAGTTATTATGATATGAAATAAAGTACATTGATATGCTTTGGCCCAAGGACGAACGCTATTGAAAATGACTCAGATCGGGAAACTTTTCCGACCGCTTCCAGTATAAGGCCTTGTCTTGAAAAGTCTTTATATAAATAACTGTATTAAACGAAGTGGTGTAGGGTATTTAATGGTGGACTGTGATCCACTATAGTGCTATTACTTGTTTTCAATATATTTTCTATTTAGCTCGATCGGGCGGTGTGGCAACAATTTTTTAAATTTTCTTATGCTACGACTCTTACGAAAATCAAAATGCAAAAATAATTCGAGTAATCGGACAACTTTATTAATATGTTGCGGCAACAAAGGAATAAACGCCTGCGGTCTAAATATTGCAAAAAAAAAAAGGAAGAAAATTATATTCACTCGCGATTGCATCTTTTATATCCATCAACGTGGTCCTAAAAAAAAAAAAGGGAAAAAGAACTAAATTTTCGTACTCTATAATATTGGGTGGGCGTGGTTGATTTATTTCTATTTTTAGAATAAAAGGCGATATTTATTTGTGCTCTGTGTTGTGCTTTATGAGTAACCAGCAAAAACCACGGCAAGCAGAGGGGTTCATAGCTTTTGTTACATAGAAGCGTAAGCGTTATGGGCGTGTTTTTTGAAAAGTTGGGGTCCTTCTCAAATTCTGTTGCAAGTTTGTAGGCGATATCTCCGTTTCTGCGTACGGAAGAATGTTTACCGGAAATACTACACAGTTGCGTAGACGGACAAATGGGCGGACATGCTTACGTGCATTCCGAATTTGAAACTGGCCAACAGTTTATATACTTTATGGGATTTTTGAATTTTGTTTCTGTGCGTAATAAAGGTTTTGGAATAAAATGAATTTATGACATATTATAAAATTAAGTAGGCGTGGCCGGTTTTCCCATTTTTTTCAAATGTGTTACAGCATCGCCCATAGAATATAGCGTCAAATTTGTATGAGTGTATGAGTGATGAGCAAAGCACAATTTTTTTTGCTTTTGAAAAACATAGGTGTCCTCATTTTACGTAGCACTGTAAGCATGTTTTGAAGTCAATTTGTCCTATTTCCAATACCAACCTATGTGACAGAACTTCCAATTTTTTCGCCAGATTTGAAGTCGATAGTTTCGTTTTTGCGGCGAGGAGAATGTTTACAGCAGTCATTAGACGGACGGACATGCTTAAATCAACTGAGAACTTGATACTGATCAAGAATACTTTGTGAGGTCTCTGAACATTTCTCCTGGGCGTTGAAGACGTTTTGCTTAAAAGGAACACAGCCCTCACTCTTCGGTGACGGGTATAAAAAGAACGCCTTCATTTATATCTGGAAGATATTGTTCTATTCTTCTTCGTATATATATATATATATATATATTTTTTCTTTTTCATGCTTGCCGGTGATGAGCTGTGTAGGCATTTTTTCTCCTTTCCTTTGTCCAGCCCAAAAAATAGTTTTTAAGTTCATTCTCCTTTTGTTCTTTTATCGTTTAGCTTTTCATTGTTAATCACTTTATCGTCACTTACTCTCTAGTTGAATAGTTCCACGTTTCCTTATTCGTTTGTCTGTAGGTCCACCTATTTTTAAACGGTACTGTCAGCTATACAATATTAATTACTTTGGATTGCCTAAAAGTTCAGAACGAGAGTGAACTCAGTCCGCATATTGACGGATATCTAAGTATCGCCATAAGGTGAACGAATGTTGTGCTGCATGCCTTAATTAGAGGTTTTATTCAATGACTGAAAAACCCAAACACCGAAGTTTGTAATTGAAACATATATAATAACAATGAATATTCAAAAGGATATATGCGGTCATAAATTCTACAGATATGTGGTAACATTATTCAAATAATTATTTATTGACAATGCACTATTGGCAGATTGATATTTATAAATATTTTATACATTTTATATATGTGTATATGTGCGTGTATAAGAAATTACTTATTACAAAACTTATGCGAGTTTGGGTTGAATACGCTTAGAAAAAATGCGAGTATGTTTGGCTTAGAGAGAATCTTGGATACCCATCATCACAGACAGTTGAAATTTTCAAACGAATTCTTGGGGACTTAATCAAGTGAAATGGATTGTATGGTGCTGCTGGTGTAAATGCTTATATGTATTGAAATTTCCGCTTTGCTGTACCCTTTCACGATGGGCGGGGTGGAGGATATAATCGTATTGTCAAAATGTATGCAACATCCCTAAGCTCCGAAAACGGAGCTCTACGAAATGTTTATAGTTTTGATGTCCATCAACTAATAAATAGATAGTAGGCCGTCCGTCCGTCCATCTATGTAATATATCTGGACTCCATGGCAAAACCATAAGCAATACTTATACGCTGCTTGGTATTGAAAATGGGCCAAGTCGGCCGTATAATACTCTCATAATTAAACATGAGCACAGTGCAACCTTGCTTTCAAAAGAGAGAGAGAGAGAGAGATAGATCGATAGATAGATAGATAGATAGATAGAT
>KK502451.1:333632-349941 GCA_000688735.1 Glossina austeni
TATATATATATGCATATGTTTTGATTCCCCTGACAATAGTCCACTAGTATTAATAATATAATATTTATATATATATATATATATATATGTATATACTTAGCGTGAATACACTGGATCGTATCGATTTTAGGTTTACGATCGATAAGAATCTGGCTCTTCTCTCCACCCGATCCAAGTAGTGAAAGGAATTCTGGTTGAATTTTTGTTTGGAGTTTTTGAGAGTAAGACTATATTTGCAATAATTGAAAACTGCGAAGATTTGAAAATTAAAAATGCTTGAACACAACAACAAAATTGGCTTAATCGAGGCAAAGGCTATTTTGAAATCGATAGAAACATATTTCTTGAGATTGTGATGAGAGGGAGAAGCACGAATCGAATGCCTACTGCGTAGGCATAATCTTAAATGCGTTAGGTATAGACAGACGGTTAGTAAACATTTGCTTTGTCGTCTTCATAAATCAACAGGTTTTTCATTTTCTTTTCGTAAGCACTTCAAAGTCATTTTAATGCGAAATCAGATACAAGTAAACGAAAATGTATTTAAAGGAACGCATATATAGATTGTATATGTGCTATATATGCAAACATGTATAACTGTGTATATATATGTTCATACATATATATATATATACATATACATATACATTGTGTGTATTATTTTTAAATTGCATTTTCTTTGTAAAGTTTCAGGATTGTTATGTGTATTTGTATGTAATTGATTGCGTGTTTAATTCTAAGTTTATCAAGGAAGAGAAAACAATGCACATAATCAGTGAAGTGAACTCTACAACTAAAACAATAACAAATTCAAGTAAGAAACATCAACGAAGTAGTGAAAATAATAATAATAACACAAATTCAATAAATAATAATAATAATAATAATAATAATAATAATAATAATAATAATAATAGTAATCAAAATGGTACTAACAATAAAAAATCAGTGGATACAAGTCCTTATTTAACACCGGAAAATCTTATCGAAAGAACTGTAGATGTTTTATTGGCCGAACATCCGGGTGAATTAGTCAAGACCGGTTCACCACATATAGTAAGTTGAGAACATTTTAGACCAGTTTTCACAAATTGCAATAAATATAAATTACTTTTCATACATCTTAAAATGAATTTTGAATTCTTTTTAAATAATTTTTTTTTTTTTTTTACTATGTTTGTATTAAGTCTGTGTAGATATCGTTAGATATATTATTTTGGATAATATTATAATTGATTTGGAAAATGGCTTAAATCTTCTAATAAAAAGATTATTTTAAAACAAGTAAAAAGCATTGTGGTGGGAGACGGCCCATCACTAAATACCCTACATCATTTTACTTAATATAGTGACTCATATAATGACTATTCCAAATAATATATTATATGGGAAGTGGACGAAAAACTGATCCGATCCGAATCATTTTTTATTGCGTGCATTATTCGGCTAGAGCACGACAGTGTACTAAATTTCATCAAAATATGTGAAAAATTGCAACTGATAGGTTCAGCGCAAGAAAAAAAGGCTGACAGACAGACGAACGGATAGACCAGCGTAGATCATTTTAGAAAGCAAATGCGAATTGATCGGTATAATAAAGAGTAGTTCGCTCACAAGTCCTTCTGGTTGCTGCGGGGTGTAAGGGGTAACAAGTAACTCAATTTTCTATCCACCATCTTTCTCGTAATAAAGATTGAAAAGAAAAATAAAAAGTGAAAAAACTACACTCTCATGCTCTATAATATTGAGTGGGTGTGACTCATTTTATCCATTTTTGTGGAACATATGCGGACATTTTTATCGTGTGTCTAATGTAATTTACGAGTAATCATCAGGAAAAAGCCAAAAAGCCGAGGTCTTCTTAGTTTATATTGTGTACTGATGTACCTCGGCAACGCCAAGTTGCGTGGAAGAATTTGCATTATTTTTGCCACATTTGTAGCCGTTGGCTTGTTTGTTGCACCCAGGAGATTGTTTACCATACATATTGCATAGACAGACAGACGAACATGTCGAGATGGATGCTGAATTTGATGCTAGGATGTCAGGAATATATGCACTTTATCGAGTCTCTGAAGTTTCCTTCGATGTGTTGCGAACGTTTCGCCGAAATGAATATACCAACTATTCTTTGGTGGTAGGTATAATAAGGCAGTACACGGAATAACTGTGATGATAAGACTTCGAAGACTACACGTCGGGCAGACTGCCTAAAGTAAAGGCTCTTTTGATAATGTCTGTTAAACATTTTTCACAGCATGTTTTTTCCAAGGTACATATGGTCGTATACTAGTATACCCTGAAAATAATGGCAATATGCCTTCTTTCGCTTGGTTCAATATTGCTGTCTATCGCTCGGTCAAAATATCTCACAACAAAAGGTGGCCTACCGCAAGCACACGAAGACAAGATGAACAAACGGACGGGTGGATAGACGGACTGACAAGTTTGGCAAATAATTCTAAATTAGTCGGTGTAATAAAAGTTGAGTCTATGTCATGTTTTTCTGGGTGATGCATACAACCGCACATACTTATAATAACTTTGTACGACAAGCGGTGTAGGATTTAAAAACAACTTAAAGTTTTCTTTTAATTCCCCTGTTTATTATTCCCCTGTTTATAGAACCGTCAATTTGAATTTATTGAAAGAATCGCATGAAGGTCATTAGAAGAAGATCTCATATTAAAGCTACCGCCAAAATTTCAAAGAAATCGGATAAAAATTGAAAAAGCGTTCTTTGAGGCCAACCGGAGGAATATTGTTGAGGAAATTTTGATTTCACTTGTAATCGGACAAACTTGCTTGCAACCATATGGTTGGTTCAAAGCCTATGAGCTTGCCTTTCTGCAGGCATCGAAGAATTGTATTTAAATTTTTAATTTGCTTTTATGCGCTTCGCTCGCTTTTCTTTCTTTCGCGTCTTTTTGTCGAAACTATTATATGATAGTGGGCTGAGAAAATGCTTCAAATCGATTCAAAAATTAATTTGATTGTTGCCGAAATATATTAAAAATCGAAAAATCCCTCTCATATGATGACTTTTCTGTAAAAGGTCGTATTAGGTGGTCGTAGTGATGGAAAGACTGACTTATTTCAATTCATTTTAAATAGTCTTTGTCCTTGACCCGAAACACGTGTGTCAGTGTATAAAATTGCATTAAAATATCTTGAAAAGGGCACCAAGACGCATGGACAGACTTAGATTCTTAACACAAGTGGTTATTAAATCGATTTCGACAACGAGATCAGATCTCTTTTGGGCATAAAATGTTTGCAGCTCAGCTGTGCTTTCATATAAAAATATTTACATTCCCATTATGCTGACTCGCAAGTCTCTCTTGTATTCAGGACTAATTAGGGGATTAGAGTAAACGAGCAACAAGTGAATTTTGGTTGTATAACTTCTTCGCACAGTACGTAAGAAAGTTGAATTTATTTATGCAGTGGCGATGAGGAGATGAGATGATGTCTAATAATGTGCACGTTTTGGAAATCTCGTATAAGTAAACGACTCCACGAATCCGAACTAATGCTATGTGAGAATAAGCGATGCAATTAACTTATATTTTCCTATAGATAAGATAATGTTACGGAAATCGCAAGAAATTCGAGGAGAAGAAAAACCAAAGACACGGTCATAACGCTGTACTTGTCTGCGACTTGCTAAGAGATTAACAGCAATTAGCAGAAAATTTATTTTATCTTAAAAAAGGGGAAAAGGCGACAAAAACGTCGCGATGCATTTACGGAATGGTAACCGCTTCTAAAAAGCTGTATAAGCAAACTATTTGCGAAAGGCAAAGTCAGTCGAGCTAAGAGAGTTGAGTTGAAATATTCGAACGGATAAGACCAGAACGAAAATGAAGGCGTTCTAAATAATTTGTAAATATATCTCGCAAGAATTGGAAATAGAACCTAAATTATCGTAAAAATCACAATTCGGCGCTACGAACTTAATTTCAAAGGGAATTCAGCTGCAAGAATGTATCCTTAACAACACTTGCAACGTATGGCCGAGCGTTGTCATGCAAGAGGATGGCTTTGCGTCTGTTAACTGCTATTGCGGGTTTTTTTTTTTTGCAATAATCAGTTCAGTGTTCAGTCGATGTCGATAGACATCTGCCGTATAAGTTTCATTCGGTTTAAGCCGCTCGTAACACACGAGACTT
Organism: Glossina austeni; assembly: GCA_000688735.1. Classification (NCBI taxonomy): domain Eukaryota; kingdom Metazoa; phylum Arthropoda; class Insecta; order Diptera; family Glossinidae; genus Glossina; species Glossina austeni. The sequence continues at coordinate 337,805 of KK502451.1, forward strand.
CTCTGATTTCATCATATGCGAAGCAAATCTTTGTAGTCGTTAATATTCAGCTTTGGTATCGATGTGGATGGCTCTCCTGGACTAAGCCATGACTTTTTGTGGTTACGCTAGTCGGACTAGATCCACTTTTCATCGCCAGTTACAATAGCCCACAGAAAACAGTTCTTGTTTGCCTGGCAAGCCATGAAACCATGCAAGCCATGGTTCACAATGGCATTGTCAGTCAATTCGTATGCTAGTCTAGTCTTTTTCCCTAAGATGTCCGAAAGTGCTTGGAGACTTTGAGCTGGGTTTTCATTCAATACGTCTTGCAATTGATTGTCTTCCAATTTTTCTTTGGTCCTACACCAAAACCGCTAATTAGGATATGATGTAGCAGCATCATCATAAGCTTCTAAAAGTGTTTGATTAGCTCCAGCAGCAGACCTCTTCACATCAAACAACAAAAGTAATGGATTTCGAAAAAGTACTTTCGAGTGGTCCATGATTGGCGCCTGCAGACACTGAATAAGTCCATAATAAAAAATCGAAAACTGCTATTTTATGCAGAGAAAGGTCAAACTCATTGAATTTAATCGTTACGTCTACATTAATAGTTTGCATGACTTAATCATTTTCACCAATAGATTTCGGTGATCAAGATACACGCAAGCACTTGTTATACTAAAATTTTAAAGAGAACGCAATCAAAGTGAGAAAACGGTTTGTTCCTCACGATATCAGCCAACCAGATGGATGGACGGCCATGGTGGCATAGAGGAACTGCTGAGTCTTTCACAGACAAATCGATCATGGCATGCGTGAGAAGTCGAAAGCAATTTGATTGTGGATTATGTGGATTAAAGAGATCATACCTAAGTAGTTACGTTTTATTTACGTCATCTATACTTTTTGGATAATTGTGACGGTGCCCTGTGTTCAATTCATTTGATATCGAAAATTGTTTAATTTTGAACCCAATACCTTAGGGATAGGAGAAAATTGTATGATTTTTGACGGATTTATGGAATGCTTTTTCTTATTAGATTCAGAATCAAATTTGTTTCCTTCAAGAAATCGAAATTTCAAAATACGAACATACAGACAAACAGATATACGAAAATCGATTTCGCTATCAACGTTAATGAAGAATGCATATATATATATATATATATATATATATATATATGGCAGACGATGAAGTATGAGATGTTGTTTGCCCAGTCAAGATTTAACTTTGAATGTTGACGATCGTAAGTATTGCTTGCCTTGCATATGGACTCGTAGTTGATAAGACATGTCATGTTTAATAATTTGGCCACAATTTGGCATACAATGGGCAAAAGGACGAGTGCTCTTGCATACATCATCTACGGTCTCAAGTTGAGAGCAGAATTTTCAAACATAAGTTTGCTGTATCAATACATTATTGAGGCATTGAGAGTTTGTGGAAAGTTACGGTCAATAATTAATTTGGCTCGCAATGTGATACCGTTGGCGTGATACCGTTTACTTTATGATATCTTTGATGCGTATTTTTGGTTATTACAGACGCAGATGGAGAGCAATAGACTTCGATTTTTTGAATGTGCATACGACAATTCTATGATATATTGTTGGGTGATAACGAAGTTAGACTTCGCTGTAGGGCATCATATAATTAATGTTAATTTTTTTTTTTGTGTGAATGTATTAAGCATTTTATGTTATTAATAAATGAATATATTGTTGCTTCGAATTTTTAATATATTTTTAGGTTTGCACGACATTACCTACGCATTGGCGTTCAAATAAAACGCTACCGATTGCATTTAAAGTCTTGGCATTGGGCGAAGTGATGGATGGCACCATTGTGACAATACGTGCCGGTAATGATGAAAACTTTTGTGGCGAGCTACGCAACTGTACGGCAGTGATGAAAAATCAAGTGGCTAAATTTAATGATTTGCGTTTTGTGGGCAGAAGTGGGAGAGGTAAGTAAACACCGCACAGAGATATTTTTTTTTTTTTTTCGGATAAACGATAAAATAGAAAAATTGAAAAAGTGAAAGGCCATGATTGCGGCCTGATTTGCTGCCAATTAAATTATAACAAGAAAAAAAAAAATGGCAGAACAAAAAAGGGAATAAGCAAATTTATCAAGAAAACCTGCCTAACGGAAAAAGAAGTGAATAAAAAGAAATTAAGAAGAAAAAAAAAAAAAAACAATGAAAAAAATTTCAAAAGTGAAATCATTTGTAATATAGACTTGGCTGGTCAATGCTGTCACTTGATAAGTTTCCTTCAGTAGCGAGGGAGCGAAAGAAAAATCACTGTGTAGAAAATTAAATCAGCGTAACTGTTTACTTAAAACCCCACAGCATTGCTCGTATGTTTGTTAAGTGATTTCTTCTTTTTTTTTTTCTTTTTTTGCTCTTCCTACAGTAACTTGGAGGGTTCCTTTCAGTTTAGTAGAGAAAGAAAGAAAAGTCCTTTGACAATTGCTCATTAAAATTGTCTTTTTCCCGGTTTTTCTTTTTTTATTTATTTATTTTTTTTTTTGAATGTTTTTCTTTCCTTTCTGTCTTCTTTTTTTCTTCTAACTTCAGCTGAAACGGAAGGTTATGGTTATTTGCTGATTTATGCAATGTCAACATTTTAATCTTTTTTTAAAGTGTCAGGGCTTTACTAGTAAACCTTTTTTAAATATGCATTCAAAGTGTTTTCCTTCATATTTACTACAAGAGAGTCTATTCGTTTCGTTATAAAGCATGCGACCGATACTTCTCGATATATAGTAAATTTTTTTTTAATCCATTCATTTATGTGTTCGTCTCTCTGCTCGTCCCGCTGCTTTTCAGTTCTTCTCGCCTCTTTGTCAGTCCGTCTGTCAGTTCATATATATATATGTCATCGTGACTGTCTTTACTTCCGCGCGTTTGTCCTATGCCTTTTCAATTATCTGTCCATTCGGTTTGTCTGAAGGTGTCTTCGAAAAATTTGTATTTCAATTCAATTCGATTCGATTCGATATTATACCCAAGCGTCTATAATACAGGAAATTAAATACATTTATATTTATATGAATTTAATGTTCAATAATGTGTACCAAAGTATTCGACTTAATCTAATTGCCAGTCGCATCTCTCTTACTGACTTTGCGTATTGCTTTCTCTTCACGTGTAGCTTAATGCTGGATGCACTGTTACAAAAGTATAGAATTTGTTGAAATTTTTATAAAAGGATTACTAGGGTCAAAATTATGTAAATAATTAGAAAAAGTCTTACCGGCCGTTGCTTAACGCAAAGGCTTAATAAATTATGTTTGATTACAAAGAGTTGAAATTATTTAATAAAAATCTTTATCCCCATCAACAAGAGGTAAGTCGTAGTCATCTTCTTTCACTTCACTTGGGACATCGGTAGCGCGGCAAGAGAGCATAATATCTCTTTAATGTATATATGTATATGTAAATATATATATAAATATATACATATATATATATATATATATATATATACCTATGTATATACATCAAACGTGCATTGAATGAGTGACATTTTTTGACTCGTCTTCCCCGATTCCAGCCGTTTATTCATTCGTTCGTCTGCTTAAAACTTGACATAGAAAGTCGCATCTTGGCGTATATTCTTATAGTTTATTCCCGTTAACAGAATTAAAACAACAAAACGGAATTCCCTGTAATTGTCAGTAAGTGACGTTGACTGACCCATTAGTACGATAACAGTTGATATATATGTGAATTGAAAAATTTCAAAGTATTTATCTTCGATGTCGGGAGAGGGACTTGGACAGAAAGAGAGTGACTGAGAGAGAGAGAGAGAGAGAGAGAGAGAGAGAGAGAGAGAGAGGATTGAATCTATGATTTGTTATCAAGAACTTATTTACTCATTAATTACTAAGGTAGAGAAGTATATTAACCAAGATGTTGAGAAGGGGTGGGGGGGGGAGTCACGCACGCTTACCGAAGCCCATGCAAAAAGAACTTTAAGATCAGAATAGATTTCACAAGAGAGTCAATACAATAATTGCTTAATTATGTTAGTTTTTTTGATTAGTGTGAATACTAGGATGTCTCTCCGTGAAGTACGTGAAGTTTGGGGGGGGGGCACTCTGCCTTTTAAAACGGCCTCACATTGGATTGTTCGAAGAACGGTTGATTTATGTGAAATCCGTGGATGTCACGATGACATTATTAAGCTTAGTTGAGGGGAGTTCTTCAGGTAGAATGACTTCTTATGATAACTTTTTCTTTTGGTTTGCAATTTAGTTTTTAAAAGTCAAAGGAACATCTTTCCGATTCATATTACATCAGATTGTTTTTGTGGGGAGAGCACATTGGGTATCACAGCATTGTGTATGGCGTTCTTGTGACTACATTTTTTGTTTGTTTATTTATTTATTTTTTTTTTTGTTTCTTTACCTTTCTTGTTGGAAGTTTGTTTTATTTGCTGATTTTATTACACGAATAATAAACGCCCGTCCGCTACATACTAAGTCGAATGTTATGCAAGTACGTTTATTGAAATCTCAAAGGTCTTCATATCGCTCAAAAAATGCCAAATTCAAGGCGGTTAAGCGTTGAATTTAAATTAAATTAATTTTTGTTTCTTTACTTAAAAGTCTTCCAAAGAAAGAGTGTTTCTAAGGTAGTGAAACGAAAGTGAAATGAAAATTCAAAAATTGAAAAAATTTCGAAAATTTAGAAAAAGAAGAAAAAATTATGAAAAAAAAAAAAAATGATTCGTTATATTATATCTTTCACTTTGCTTGGTTGCTAAAGCTTCAAAGGTCGACAAGACTATCATTATATGTTATGGCGAATGCATTGTAATGAAGTGCCTCGCAACTTCTACTATATAGTGTATACGATATTAAGATGATAATAAAAAGGAGTAACAAACATTTTAATTAAATTTACTTCATATTACGACAAATAATCTGCAAATTATGTACAAGTAATAGTCGAATCGGAAATTGCGTATAAGTGCATGTGGGCGTACATGTTTACACCTTTGTTATTACATATGTTGTTATTGTTGTTACTTATTGTTACACTTGTAAATTTCTCCATTTGCTAAGGATTTGATTTTCTTCTATAAAGTGCATTCGACCATAAATGCACATAATCCTGTATGTAAGTGCGTATACAATGAACAGATGAAATGGTATGTGCATGCGTCTAGTGTAACTAATGAATTGCAGTTGCTTTGGCAATTTAATGATTATCTCACAGAGATATATAGAAAACATACTCAAACATGTACATGCAACCATGCAACGTCATGCACGTAATGCACGTAGGTAAAGGTAAAGTAAGAGGTATGTCAGCAATTATAATAAATGAAAATTTCTCTAAGGACAATTGAGTAAAGTAACAATGAAAAGAGTATAAGGGAAGGCTGGAAGTAGATGGTATCGGTTGTAAGATAAACTGATGAGGAAATGTAAGCAAAGATATTAAAAGATAAAGAGAGATAGATAGAGAGAGAGAGAGAGAGAGAGAGAGAGAGAGAGAGAGAGTGAGATAAATGAGGAGGAGAAGGAAGAGGAGGAGAAGAACTCTAGACATATGTTCATATGTGTGTGTGCGTTTGAACAATGATTTTGTATGTTAATTAACATCAAGTGTTGGTGGATTACCTCTCTTACGCCATATGGAAATACACTTAAATCTTAGAAGAACTTGGGTGCTCGACAGCAGTCCAAATATGAGTACATGAACATTTAAGCTTTTTATCGCTCACCCATCATCAAATTATAATGCATTTCTATCCGCATTCAAAATATCGTCAATAAGCACAAACTTAAATGTGCAAATGCTGTAAAATTCGAATGCGTTAACATAATGCGGATTAATTAAACAATGTGTTATTTTAAGCCTAAGTAAGTCGAGGATGGGGGCGCATATCCACACACTCTTTTTCCTTTTTCCTTTTTCCTTTTTCATTTCAAACACACACACACACACACATTTACTTATTGAGAAATTGAAAAAAATGAAATTTTATGTTTATTAAAGAAACATTCATTTTGAAGCCATAATGAACCCAAGAAGAAGTAAAGGAAAGCATTCAGCTTTCACCATAAAGTTTGCCTTAACAACCACTTAAAAGGCACCTGCTCCTTGAGTATATTGAGAGTTAGTTGCATGCTTTCCTTTATAATTTATTTGTTGTTTGTTTCCTTTTATTTACATATCTACACACAATTCCTACTATTTGGTTTCATTTTAAATCTATTTTCTCCTTTTTACCATTTTTTCCTTTAACGTTTTCTTTTTTTTTTTGCATTTTTCCATTTTTTTTTGCTTTTTTTTTCTTCGTTTGTTTGTTTTTTCTCTCGTTTCTCTTCCGCAGTATATCCGCCATCCATTAAACATCATTAAAAATTTAATATTCTTCATTATTTTCTTTATCTGCCTCTACTTATGATTACTTTCATTTCTTTTAACAGTGCTTTTGTTTTTTTTTCTTTTTTTTCTACAGACTTCTGTTCCATGGAAAAGACAAAAAAAAAACAAAAAAAAAAAAACAAAATAAAATAAGAATTCTTTGGTAGCATATTTAAATTTCATTATTTTTATCTTTAGCAGACGAGAATAAACAACGTTAGCAACAACTGAAGCACTTGAAAAAAAAATTGTAACGTCACGCGTCATTTTGAAATGAGCAGCAGATTTCATTTTCGTCATAACAGAGAAACATTAAATTTTCGTTTTTTTTTTTTATTTTTTTTATTGTTGTTGTTGTTGTTGTTGCTGTTGTGCAGTGTGAGAAGTGGGCATTTTTTGTTTGATTTCTGGTTAAACTAAAAGAGCCTTGAAAATAATCTTGAATAGGAAGACAGTTTGTCGATGCTTGCCTTACAACCTAAAAAAAAAAAAAGAAAAAAAAAGCGAGAAGGAATTGAAACAAAAAATCAATTATTTGCTTTAATTTTCAATAGACTTTTTACAAGTTATAGCTAATACAGGGGAAGAGAATATAAATTCGCTTCTTGTTTCTTTCGCCAATTGACTCAAAGGCATTCATTCGTCTACTTCTTGAAATTAATCATCCTTGGAATTTCGCTTAAGAATTACGAAGGAATTTAATTGAAGTCACGATTTCAAACTAATAAAATAAATTGATTTACATATGCAGACCAAAGCATTCTTCAGGGAACTCATCCGACAAATCTCAATTTCGATTTATTTACATATATGTGTACGCATAGTTTCGGCTACATATGTTTGTTTGTTCGCTTACACAGAGACAAACAAGGTATGACTTTTATTTTTTTTTTTAAATTTCTTTCAGAAAGTTGGCATCGCATTACTATCACGACATCATTTAAAGGGCGTAAGAAGATAAGTTAAGTTTGGTTTTTTTTTAAACCAATATTATGCGTCCATCTGGTCTAATGTAATCTTGTCCTTTTTTTTTTCTGCTTGTCTGTCTATCTGTCTGCCTGCTTGTCTTTTTCCCTGCCTACCTTTGGTTATTTTTTTCACCTCTCTACCTCAGTTTTTGTGTTTGTTCTTACTCTGCCCGTTCATTTCTTGTGTTCATTTATTTTTCTGTCCTCTCTATTGTCCGTCTTTTCGTATACCCACCTTTCCAAATATTCATCAGTTTTTCATTGCCCAATAAATTCAGCAAAGAGACAAATTATTTACAAGGGCGCACCACAAAAATCGGACGCTATCAGGTGTGGAATGAATACCTTAAGAGTTTGTGAAATTATCACTTTCCTAATATCGTATCCCGTTGAAGGGCTCGTCTTTCGGAAAATTTAAATATATTGAGTCCCAAGCCTGTAAAACTCTACTTTTTCTCCTCAATTCGAAACAAAGTTAACTTCAATTGTGAAGAGTGATAAAAAAAAGGAAAAAATGAATGCAATATAATCGCTGAAGTGCAAGAAAATCATAATTCAGGCCAGTCCAACTGTTATCATCAAATCTGAGATTAGCTAAGTGTCGTTCAAGTAGTAGTCAATGGTTACGTCAACCATTACTAACATAAAGCTAACAACAATTGCTAATGCACTTGATTCGAAAAGCGAGCGCAAGATACCAAAAGTGATGAAATCGAGCAACAGAATTCAACCGGAGTGTGATATTACCATTCCCGTTACACTCACAACTCATTAGCCTTCCTAAGTAATAGCGATTTCAGTCGCGAGCTTATTGTCTCCCTAAGCAGCGCTTTATTTATTACAACGATACTAAATGTCCATTAGGTTGCTTAGTATTTTTGTTGTTGTTGTTGTTGTTGTTGTTGTTATTGCCCTTACGACACTACCACTACCACTTTGAGTAAAACAATTTTTATAATTCTCTTACAGAAAATGCCTTTGTAATGTTAAATGTAAAGAATTATTTTTACCCCAGATAGACTTTCGTTAGAGTAAGAAAAAGAGCAAAAGCGTTTTTTTGAAGACAAAAAAATTTCAGTTCCTTTTCAATAATCGATAAGCTTTCGAACGATATCTGTCTCAAGCAAAAGTAACTCAAACTTTTATTTACTCGATTTTTTCATGCAAAGCATTTTTAAGCGCTTTGTGTGTCAGAACCTTGCACTCTTTGAGGTCCGAATAACTCGCACAAGACATTAGTGGGCAACATTTTCACTTGTATATATATATATATATATTTGTATGTATATATATATATATATATATATATACATATAACAAGTCCACTTATATATATATATATACATATATATATATATAACAAGTGGACTTTTACGATGCATTCATTAGCTCTTTGAAATGATGCTTACGAATACGAAATTCGAAAGAATGAAAATTAAATTAAATTAAATTAAATATTTTAAATTTTATACAATATTTTAGCTTAACTAAGTAAGTAAGTAAATAGAAAAATCAACGAAATTTGTATCAACTTTGACCTTGACTTGGTTCTGACCACTTACTTTTTTTTGCTCACTTTGCCTTCTTTGGAACTGAAAAGTGATTCGCAGACTTGTACACATCGGCAGTGCAGTTCACAGCTCTGATTTCTGACATTTCAATGATATTCTAGATACCTACGCTTCAAAGTAAAGTGCGAATAATGAGCCGGTTTTTTTTTTTTTTTTTCATAGCGAAAGACTCTTTTCATCATTAGCATCCTATGGTAATCCGGTACTAAATTTCCAAAACTGTTTTTATTATTGCACTATATAATAAGATTTTATAATGAAGATTTCGGATGTAATTTTGATTTTTTTTTTTTTTTTTTTGCAAATTTTGTATTTCAAAATATTTTCGAAAAAATTTTATAAGAAATTTTTTACAAATTATATGAAGGAGAGGAACTTGTTTTTCTTTACAACTCCCTATTAATGGGAGCGAGCAGCAGCAGCAGCAGCAGCAGCAGCAGCAGCAAACATTTTTCAATCTTTATGTAAAGTATAATATAAGTTTTAGTTGAACGTGGCTTCTAATCCATCATCAAACTGATGTTGCTTTACCTACGTATCTATCTTATCAACATGAAAAACGGTTTGGTTAGGCGTCATTTGTTCACTAATTATCAGTGAAAAAGACACATTTTTTGGAACACCTGCTTTCCTTACGATATAGTTCGAATATTATATGTAGGAATGTGTATGTATGTATTAATGTATGTATGTGTATATATATATATATATATATATATATATATATGTGCGTAGTTGTACATGTGTGTGCGCTTATCACATTTAGCTACTTAAGAAGTTCGAGAAATCCGTTTTCATTTTACATTTTCCCTTTCATTTTAGCCGTCTTGAGGTGAAAATTCTTTGTCTTTCTCTGCATAAGTATAAAATTGATTTTTTTTTCTTTTTTTTGTTTTTTTAATTGCGGAGGAGTGTTTATAACTTTGCTGCTATTAATTAAGCTTAACGAGGTTACAACACCGCCATCGCCATCGCCATCACCATCATCATCGTCGTCGTTGTCGTCGTCGTTGTCGTCATTATCATCGTCGTCATCACTGACATCAAATATATTCTATTCCTTGTGCTAAGGAAGACAAGACAATTTGTGACTTTCTGTAGATTTCCTTGGCGCTCACAAAAAACGTGTAAAACCCTATAATTATATATACAAGTTAAACACATATACCCACACACATAGCCGCATATATATATATATAAATATATGAATTTACATGGGCAAAGAGAGAGAGAGAGAGAGAGAGAGAGAGATCAGTGTAAAGTTTTATACGCAAAGTACAGCACAGCTGTTGATGTTGATATTTAAGCCTTAAGTTAAAGTGAAAAAGTTTTTACGTTGAAATATCCTCAAAGTAATATAATGAATTTTTCGCCCTCATCTCATTAGCATTAAAAGTACAAAAGTAAAATAACAACAATAACAAAAATAATATACATATATATATACATATATATATACATATATATATACATATATATATATATATATATATATGTAGATAAACATACACATAGAGAGAATGCAGTGAATACTTAATGTTTTTATACGTGCAATGTACGAAAAGGAGTAAGCGAATGCGTGTGCATGTGCTTGTGTTTCTATTAATGTTCATATATTTAAAAAGCTTTAAAATATTTAAACTAAAAAAAAACAAGAAAAGCTGAAATGCCTGAACGAACGTCAAACAACCCTTTTTGCTTTTGCAACTGTATATGCGTATGCGTATGCGTATGGAAATCCCTTTTACTGCTGCTGCTGTAAACATTGATAACAAGCGTTTACTTGTAAATTTGTGCGTAGTCGTCCGTCAGTCAATGAATGGCGTTGTAAACATTAAAGAAATTTCTTTCCCTTTTACTTGCTCCATCTCTCTCTATCTATCTCTCTCTCTCTCTCACACACACACACACACACACATATACACACATGTTTTAACTTTTTCTTCGGTCTCTTTTCCCGGTCGCCCTCACTCACCTAAAACATCGTCCGTCGGTATATGGGTTTTTCATTTGATTGAAATTAAGAGGTAGCTTAAAACGTTTTCTTAGTGGCTAATGAAATGGAATCCGTCTCTCGTTTAAAGTTCATTTAATTCTTTCAAATAATATAAGTGAAGTTTTCTATAATATCAATAACAACAATAAATACGCAAGAACACTAAGAGAAGTAACGAGAAAAACAAAAAATACATCTTTAGAGAAATTTAACCAATAAATTTGTTATTTTTATCGCTAAATTTTCAACGGGACCAAGCCAGGCAATAAGTACAGGGGACATAAGAAGAAGAAGAAGAAGAAGAAGAAGAAGTAAAACAAAAAAAACGAAAAAAAAAAAAAATGAAAACATAATAAAATACCGAAAAACATAAAAATTGTTGTAATCTGATTCTTAAAAGGTCATAAATAGCTAGGAATCATTTAACTTTAGTTCAATGTATTCCAACAGTAAACCGTTATTCGTTCTCCTTTTCATTTTCATTTTCATTTTCAATTTAAGATTAAGTTGACATTTATTGTATTCATAAGCTTAAAATACTTTAAATCTTCTACTTGCGTACGAAAAGAATTGTCCTTGTCCTTGTAAAGAGATTTCATTGACTCTCACACTCGCCAGCAAGCCAGCCAGCCAGCCATCCAGCCAGCCAGCCAGCGAAGCTCGCGTTCATTGTCTTATAACGTTTTCATGTTGTTATCATCGCTACCATCATTACCCTTGTTTGTTATAATATTTTTCTTCTTTTTTTTTTTTTTGCTTTGTTGGCTGTCGCCTTTTCCTTTTTTTTTTTTGTTTTCTTTTTAATAACATCACCACCACCAAAACCTCGAAGGTTTATTTGGTCTACTCAGACTATATAACACATATTGTCTGGTTGTTGTCGCTGTTCCTGCTGTTAGTGTTGCTGTTGTTCTTATTGTTGTTGTTATTATTATTGTTAATTTTAACGCCTTAGGACATTGTTTTGTTAAGTATTTTCTTAACTTTTTATTTCCTGATGCTCTGCCAATAATGATGACTTCTGCCATGTAGAGTAGAGTAGAGTAGTATACTGCTTGCAGTCACCAACAACGTTGTTGATAACGATGGTGAGATTGCTCTTGTGAAGCTTTGCAACTTTGTTGTTCGTTTTTTTTATATATTTTTTCCTCTAACACTGATTGCGTATAACTTGCGTGCGTTGTTCTGTTTTCGTTTTTTTTTTTTTTTTTTTTTTTTTTTTTTTTTT
>KK502451.1:350743-375419 GCA_000688735.1 Glossina austeni
TTTTTTTTTTTTTTTTGCTTTCTTTCTTTGTAGTAAATATTCAAGAGTTTGCACGAGTTTTAAAAGTATTACGAGACTTTGGGTATTTGAACTCGATGAACTGAATGCAATCTAATGTTCAAAAAGTTTTTTTTATTAGCTAACATTCTTACGTCGCTTCTATATAAATCGCAAAAATAACGGATAAAAAAAAAAAAAAAAAAAATTGAAATTTCGTTTTTTGCCAAAATATTTGCGATCTTGTTTCAATCAACACAAGTCGAAGGTTTCCCTTTCAAAAAACTTCATATAAATCTGAAATAAATATAAGAAATAGACGAATAGCTTGAGAAATTTGTGAATTGATTGATTGTCAGACGATTCTTCTTCAATATCAATAACTTGAGTCAAAGCAAAAGATGCTCTTGAGTGGTCGGTGCTCGGTAATTGGTATCGCATAACACACAGTGCGACTGCGAAGAGTTTAGGCTACGCATAGAAAGAAATATTTACGAATGCATTAAATTTTCGTATGTTCACCTAACTCACCTAAAGTACTCGGTATATCTATCACGAAGAAATCTTTTTAAGGTCTTTCTCTTTTCTTTTAAGCAAAACAGACAAACATTACGGGTTTTTTTTGTTTTTTTTTTTTTAAGAAACGTTTCGATACATCAGTCGAGAGACATATTTATAGGTATCAGAGAAACCTGATTAATTGTGAGAATGAAACTGGATTTCGCAAAATTTTTAATATATTCGATGCTTTAAACTAACCTCAGATCTTAAACTCGATTTTCTTGGCGCCAGATTTAATCCGTGCTTAACTATGTTTCGGTTTTTCTTTCTAATATTTTCAATGACGCCCGAAATATGAAATCGCATGCAAGCATGAAACCCGATGTCAGTTTTTTTCAAAAACTGCCTATCGAATAGGCATAGATTTTGAATTATATTTTCAGAAGATCTTTCGCTTATTTTAGATGGGGAATTGTGATCTAAAGTGGCACGCTAAGAGAGGCTAAGAAAGAAAAGATTCTGCAAGATGGAATTTTCTTTTTTATATAATTTTTTTTTTTTTTTTCTCGTAAGAAAATTATTTTTGCATTTTAATTAATAATTTTTTTTTTGTGCTTTTTTTTTTAGTGAACACAACAAAGTGAAATTACTTATCATCTTAACACTATATGTTATGAAAACTCTATAATATACTTTCAGGCGCGAATAATTTAATAAAGCTTCTCAAAGTAAAAGGGCAGTAGGAATGTGTTTAAGCAGATTTTTCCTTACGCTTAGATAATCAGTTGTTAATACCAGATATGGACGAGGGCAGGCAGAAATTTGTAAGCAATAGTTTTGAAAATTTAAATATTTTTAATTAAAATATAAAAATTTAATAAATCGCTTGGTTAGAAGAACTTGCTGGACGATGACGTCTCTCACTGTCACAGTCAATATCATTCCTAATAAACTAAAAATACGCTAATTGGGCGTTACGTTATACCCCATTCGCTTAAACCGCTTAGATGTCTCTGGGTATTTTTCGTAAGTACGCTACCGTAAAGGTTACAAAGGACATGCATCGTCCCGATGGTAATTAGTCCCCGTATAAACGGTCTGCTCATTGCCGCGAATGTGATTAGGTCCCCGAGTGCCAGACGGAAATACGTATGTGGACATATCCCCCACTGTGGTGAGAGCAATGTACTCTCTCTGCCTTTCCTTGAGTCAGACACCTGGTTGACATGCAACTCCAGGCCGAGTAAGTGCTTTTCCCGCGAGCCACCACAAAATACCCGCAAAAGGACACTTTTTTTTTCCTTTTCTTTCGAAACAAAATGCAAAACAAAATACGTGGAAATGCTTAAACCTTAAATATCCGACTATCTAAGCTATATGTTCAGGTCGTTAAAACGACGATGCTGACCGATGCCGTAATGGAAATAGAATTTCGAAAAAGGAATTCAAAAAATTTACAAGCTCCACGTATCGTATCCAATCTACAGGACTGTTTAGTAAAAGAGCTTCTTTTCCTCATTTTTGTTTTTGTTTTTTTCTTTTTCTTTTTTTCTTTCATTTTCTTTTAATGACAAAAAAAAAAAAAAAGCATTCATTTTCAAAGAGTTATTATGATTTTTATTCAAGTGCAGTTTAACTGCTTAACTCATGGTTTTAACTACAATGTTTGATATACACCCTGTCATTGTGTCTGGTTATGCAAGGTAGAAATGGATGGTTTGCCACATTATGTCGTATGCTGTAACATGTAGTCAGGCCGCATTTTAGAAGCTTTGTTCTTGACTGGTGTTACACCTCATTTGTTTCATAAAACACGCGACACTCTGCTGCTGTTTTTTAATAAAGCAGTTAAACAAGCAACCAAGCGAGCAAGCAAGCAAGCAAGCAAGCAACAGTGCTACGATTACATGTCGACATAATAATGGACGAAGCAGCCTTAAGGTATGATAACAAACAAGCAATCGTAAGTTTAGATTATTAGTTTTCGCAACTGTTGTTCACTAATAATACATTTATTTTTTTCTTTTTTTGAAAGAAAAGCGAAGAAAAGAGAATCAAAGTTAAGCAAACATTTTAAGCATTTAAACCTAAAAGAATATATGGAAAGCAAAGAGTAAATGCATGAATTTTTTTTTTTTTTTTTTTGGTTTTCATTTACTTTCTGTATATGAATAAGCAAATAAATCATAAATATGTCTCGTTAGGAAACAAAAGAAAAGGAAGAAAAACGCGAACTTTACAAAATGTCAAAAATATATAATATATGTACGTACGTATATAGGCTGTGAACGAATTTTTTGCATGCATTTGAATTGCATCGAGAAGCTTATGTATGGGAAGAAAGAACTCGCAAACGAGTATCCGATCCTTTAGATACGGATAAAAGTCTACTTATAGATTAGATTAAGTCGTACGAGAAAAAAAAGAAAAAAGAAAAGAAACCAAATACTTAAAGTTAAATGCCTGCCTTTTATGAATCCCGTGAAAAGTGCATGAACACCTTTTCGGGATCAGGGATTCGAAAATAATATACGATTCAAATAATGAATTAATTTATAAAAATTTCCAAATAAAAATCTGTTACATAAGCATTAAGAGTTTTGATGATGCAAAAGGATTTCGCATTTTATACGAAAGGACGAGATATAACGCTAAAGATGGAACGTAACGTCTCTGAAAAATATTTATCGCATTAGCGATTGCTTCGTTTTTTAAGCAGTTGTCACTGCCGTTTTTTTTTTTCCTGATAAGAGGGACTCTGCGCTTTGCCAGAATAAGTAAACAAAATATTTTATTTAGAGCTTGACAACCTATAAGTTATTGCAGGCCAATGTTGGGCGATTACTTTTTTTTTCTCGCTTTTTAGAAAAATTAAATCTTTAGTGTTCTGCCTTTGCTCAAGGAAGAGAGGGGGGGGGGGAAGAGATTGATTCTCTGGTCTCATTGGAGTTTCACTTATTAACTCATTCATTCAATCAAATTAACCATCGTTTCCCTTCCGTTTCTTCTTCTTATATCAAGCATGCAGGGACAACAATGTCGGCCTCGTATTAAGCTTGTCCATCAGCTATCATTAGGTAAATATTGGTTGCGAGCCTTTATTAAGATATTTGCAGATGATATTCAAACAGCAAAATGATCCAGAAGATCATTTTAGTTTCTTACATTACTTTGCAATATTGAGCTGTAGAAAAAGTTCGTGGCGATCACAACACCTTTTCTTTTTTTTTATTCATGGACTGTTATTTTTCTCATACGTGGGACGGATTAAACAACGAAGAGCCACATGAAATACCATAAGAACTTTTAAAATCACTGAGACGATAGTAAACCACATTTTTCAAAGCAAGCAAGCAAATAACCCAACTTCCAAACGAACTGAAGTGAGATTTTCAGTAAGACAATCCAAGGCAACGAAAAGCGAAGCTCGCATTTGAATCATTAAACTTGGGTATGCTTCTTAGCCGGCCATGGTAAGTGGTTGGGTGATATTTTCGATAAAGTATCTTATCTTTCCCACTGTATTCTTCGATTATTAACTTTTCTTATTAGTAGAGCTGGGGACTAATGATTTGCTTAAATGAATCTTTTCGAGAATTTGTTCTCTTGAGGCTGACTTATTGCGTATGACCTATCGATGTTAATAAACTTCCCAGCAAGTAGCTTAAAAGATAACAGTTAACTACAATTTATGAAGCAACGAGAACAAAGAGCTAAAGAATAATGCTAGACAAAGGATTAAAAAAAAAAATAAATAAATAAAAAAAAAACAAAAAAAAAAAAAGGAAGAAAAGGAAGAAAATATTATGTGTAAAAATTGTATGTTTAAGAATAGAATTTAAATTTAAAGCAATTTGTTCGCTTTTATTTTCATTTAATATATCTATTCACAAATAAATAAATACGGAGAGGAAATCTCATGCAAACAACACAATAACAGAAAAGGTAATTAATATGACTTAAATACATAAAATGGCATTTATTTACACTTAAGCTTAGCTGAAAGGAAGGATATTTCATGTGCATTTTAACAAAGACGAACACATATAGATATATACACATATAGATATACACAAAGATCTTTATGTTAATCTAAGTGTTTATGTCCTTTAATAATGAATGCATGTACACTGCACACATGTCAGATATTCTCTTTGATACTTAAACAAGCAATAATTTGACCAATGTCAACAGCAACATATCATCAATATATGTAAACAAGAAAGAACCTCAAAGAAAGCTGCTCTCTACTGAAATGGAATACATTAAGAGCTGAGAGCTCTGCTAAAAGCTTAAGACTTTAATAAATATTAATAAAGAAAATCTTTCCCAAAATATCCGCCTTAGGCGTAAGTAAACATTAGAGATTTTGGATTTTTGCCTTTGCCTTTGCCTTTTAATTTTTTTTTTTTTTTTTTTTATTTTATTTATTTATCGATGCACTGAAAAATATCTTAAATGTATCGACGTTAGATTGATTTGATGGTATATTAAAACAATTGTCGCTTTAAGTTGTCTAAAAAATCCCTTCTCCCCTATGGATTCATTGAGTATTCATTACTGACACAATGAATAAGTGAAACCGTTAACATTTGTGGCGCAAAACCTCGGTTCAATCGGTTCGAATGTTAAATTAATTTATCAAAAATTAAAATCAAAAAAAAAAAAAAAAAAAATCAATTTAATGGATTTTATTAAAAAATCTTACGGTCATTACCTGAAAATCTTAACGGTAAACAAACAAAAGTTCAAAATTTATTGATTTAAATCTTAAATTAGTAAGATTTTCATGGCAATAAATTTCATAAGCCGCAGTAGCAAATTCAAGCATCTCCATGTGAATGTTCCTGATAGCCGTCTTTTACTTATTAAAAGCATAACATTTTGTCCTGAACTTGAAGGATAGAAATCGTACGTATTTATGGAGCTAACACAGTAGGGTGGGTTTATGGTGGACAACGAAACTCTTTTGTTTAAAATGCAACCGTTCGTATAGTTCAATATGGGCGAATACTTTATCTATCGTAATTGCAGCTACAATCTACTTATATATCTGCAGTCTTTCTTGGACGCTTCCGTTATCACAGGCATAGCTAGTTTATTGTCTTACTCTATGCTTTCCATATAAACCCAAAAAAAGTAAAATAAAATGATTAAAACCGACAACTTATTCGTTTGCCGAACCCTGGATAACAATAATTTCATTATTTCTTGATCGCATTTCAATGATGTTTACCCCTCACTTTACTGTCTTTTTAATGATCATTTTCAAAGGGAAATGGTTGGACGATGGCCCTACCTCCTAGACCATAATTTACAACAAATGATGAATTTTTTGTGAACGAATTGATTTTTAATGAATTACTTTGCTTGTTAACGTATCCGAAATTGAATGAAGAAACGCATAATTTTCGAAATATATTTTCTACAAACTCTTGAATTTCGTAATACCATAGCTTTAGATAACCATAAAGTGAACAAATTCATGATTCGAACTGGCATAGTTTCGATATTTCACATATGGAGAAAACAAAAAATGTCTCTGTCGTAAATTATTATTTTTGAAATAATCGTCGTCGTAGTGGGCCCACGACCTACCATTAGATATCCAATGGTACCTTAAAAATAATCCCATAATAAGTTTTCAGAAAAAGGCGCTATATGAGAAGTGCTCGAAAAGTTGGTCCAATTCGAAACATTTTCGATAGCATTCATTCTTAGACCGATGGACATCAGTGTAACAAATTTCACCAAAATATCTCAAAAATTGCGATCTAAGGGTAAAGCACAGAAAAAAAAAAGACGGACAGATAAGCTTAAATCGATCCAGAATCCCTTTCTGTTCGGTAGATTGGACGATGGGTCCTATCTCATACCCTTCTGGGGGTTACGTATATCCGCACAAAGTTAATATACCCTTCCAGAAGTACAGGTGTACTGTGTATTATTATTATTATTATTGATTTAGTCAGCGAATAAGTTCTAAGAATAAAGTCTTAAAGCACTTGCATCTAAGGCTATCGGCTTTTATTAAAAACTCTACCGCACTTAAGGTTTGAGATTTAAACCCACGACCATTGAGATGCTGGTGGAGACTCTATGCGGACTCGGCCACTCAGGCGGATTGCAGAGTGTAAGATAGAAGGAGGATTATGTTAGGAAAACAAAATTTTGCTGATTATTTATCTTACATATCAAATTAGTAGGAGAAGCCTACATGACGTATGAGTAAATTTTTGAAGTCAATTGACAAAGATTTGATTTTTTGTTTATTTGCTTTGGGAATTAGAAGAAAAAAGAAAAAAATACTAAGTACACGTAAATCAATTAATTACACATCAAGTGCAAATATTTTATCCGAATTTAGGAGAGATATTCGGTTTTTGCACCGATTATACTGCCATTCGAATTTAAGCCCCCTGAGCTCTGTATAACGTTCAATAGTATCCTTTTATAGGTCAGTCAGTACGAGATGTTCCACGTTCATGGCAAACTACAAGAGATTTGCAAAAGAATTTGGAATTGAATTAAAGTTTTCTAAAGACCCGTTTACCACGCCCACACGCCTATGCAATAAAAACTTATATATCGAAATCAGAAAAAATTAGTCGTATGCACTCGATATTATGGCGCAGGAAAATTTAGTGCGACATTTTTTTTTTTGTCTTTTGTACGACAGCGTTGGGTATGGGTATGAAAGATTCGGTCCCGACCGAATTTCATTTTCTTACTTGTTATTGTCATTCTTTTAGTTCCAAGAATTGTGTATAAGCTTTCATTTAAATAAAGACACCAGGCATTTACCGTTAATCAAACATCAGTAATTGTTTATGTATTGCGAGGACGTTTCGTCCCTTGTCCTTACGCTGGGGCAGCTCAGCGGCCCAGGGGAGGAAAAAACACGCAAGATATTTATTTTTTCACAGGGGCTTTTTATTCTTTTTTATGATTCACAGTTGTTCGCAAGCTGATCCCGATATCTTAATGTTAAATAGAAAAAATAGTGAAAATACTTTACTTAACGCCTACGATGCGGAGGCTCGCTGGCGTCCCGCGCGTGACTCACACGACCTCTCCGTTCGAGAGTCCAACATCAACTCTCCTCGACGACGACTCACACCCGACTGCCTCTTATTCTCTACCCTTACCCCATACTTAGCCTATTGTATTCCACTGCTATCTTAGTCCATTCTATTCTACTGCTATACTCTATGCAATTCTACCGCCAGCTTCATCTATTCCACTCTACTACTATCTTAGTCTATTCCATTCTATTGCTAGCTTAATTTATTCTATCCTACCTTAACCTAGCACTCCCTTCCCCTCACCAGAGACGGAGAACCCGTAAGCCCAAAACGAAGGACGACTTTGGGTCCTCACAGTATATTTACGGGATTAACTAATAAGACTTTAATCACTCTAACTACAATCACTCGAGCCATTCTAAGCAAGTAAGAGCATCTTTTTGAAAATGTTGTTTCAATTTTGTCTTTGGGGGACAATATCGTTACTAAAATTTTATTGTCTCGCTTCTGCTTCTAAACGTAATTATTTCCGAATCAAACTTTCTCTGATACGTGTCAAGCAATATCGGTAAAGATATTGACGCCGTTTTAATCATGCGTTCACCGACTACTAAGTAGATATTAAAACTGGAGCAGGATACGCCCATATACGTGTCTCCATTGGAACTCGAGGTTTTCCTCGGAGCGTTGAGTGCACGTTCCCACACTCCGCGCGCCATCGGACACCGTGGGGTTAAGCCTTCACGGCAGAGACATCTGTCTCTCTGTCCATCTTTTCATATCATCGTAGATCGCAGTTTTTGAGATATTTTGATGAGATTTGGTACACTGATCTGTTTCGGAACAAGGACAAACTCTGTTGAAAATGGTTCGGATCGGACCAATTTTTCGACCAAATTTTCGACTTTTGATCAAATTTGATACAGTGACGTGGTTTGACCCAAGGTCGAATGCCATTGAAAATAAATGCTGAAACTAAAGTCTTAACCACTAGCGTACTCTCCGCACTTGAAATTTGAATCCACGATCATTAACCGCGAGAGTTGTTAGTCGAGATCCTTTGCCTTCTCGGCCACTTAAACGAACGAATATGAATATAATTGAAAGGATTTTTCCCCATTTGAATATTCGACATTTTTAAATCTCTTCTTCTTTATATATTTTTAGAAATTTTGTTGATTGATTGATAAAATGTGTGTCATAATATTTTATATCATTTGTACGTTCATCGTCACTTATTGTCGCAAATTTCATTAAGGGGGCAAACAAAGAAAACTCTTGACGTCTATTTAACAGTGTTGGCAAAATAGCATCTAATTGTTTTTATTGTTAGCGTAAAAGCACTACCCGTTATTGTGTGTTGTCTTGCTGTTGCTGTTGCTGTTGCTGTTGCTGTTGCGCCGTTGTTATTATCATTGTTGTTAATGACGCCCCAAGTAAAGTGGTGATAATTTCTTTGCCTTTGGTAACAAATAAACATTAACTTTTCACTGGAACTTTACTGACATCTTTGGGTGATGGGTGCCGTGGAAGAGGGCAGATAAGTATTTCGACGATATATCCAACATATTATTTGCAATAGCTTAAAATTTTCTCTAGAGCTTTGGTTGAAGAAAACGTAAAAACAAAATAAAAAAAAAAAAAAAAAAAATTAAACTCCAAGAGCACTTGTTAGTGCAAACGATGACGTTGGTGGTGTTGTCTCTTTCATAAAAAATGGCGTCAGATTTATTTGTCATTTGAAAAATTTTTCCTAAAATCATTAGTACTAAAAGAAATTCTTTTGTGTATATGTGTGTATATGTAAAATATTTTTACAAAGATACAAATAAAACGGAGTCCTTTACTGTTATTTGTCACGCTGAGCAGCCAGTTCGTTTCACGTTCCCTTTATGGTTTCTTCTCGGTTTGCTTGTTAGCTGTTAGTATGTCGTGCCAGCATTTGGGTGCGTAATTAAAAAAGTTTCATTTAAAATTTTCTTGGTTTTCTCGGTTCGTTCGTTCATCTTGACTTTTTCAACTAACATTTCATTTCTTCTTTTGTTTGACGCTTAGCTGCTTCTCTATGTTTACAATCAGGTCGCTGCCGTCTGGGTGTTTTATGATATGAAATTCTCTCTCTGTTGCTGCAGCAATGTCTTGTGTGTCTAAAGGTTATGGTTCATTTAATTTAATCAGAACTAAAAAGGCATTAGTTTCTCTTACATCAATTAAAATATTTACATATTCAGTAAACATTGCAAGCAAAATAAATTAAAAAGAATTTATCTCAAAAACATTTTTTCTTTTCTTCAATTCAGCCTTCGACTCAATCCCATTCAAAGAAGCAATTTCCGATACTTTCCTGCGGCTCTGCTAAGAATTGATTCTTTCTTTCATTTCTTTTTTAAATTAATAAATACTTTGTGTACACATTTTAGTCTTGAATGCAAATTCTTTTAAATATCGATCAACGTATTAACGATTTCTGAAATTATGTAAAGACCGTCTCTTTTATTTTTCTTTTTCTTCTTCTTTTTTTTTTTAAATGAATACCGTAAGTAAATTTATTTAGTGCTTACTTTAATTATGAAAAGTGAAAATTTTTATTAATCAAAATATATATAGAAATGAATTGACAAAAATTCGATTCACAAGCATTTACTAATAATTCATTCATGTAATCTGGAAATGAAAAGCCGCTGTGCTCTCTTCAATTTTCTTGCGTTAATCTTTTCTTGTTTTCATCAATGTTTCCATCACCCGACCAGTTTGAAAGCAAATAATTAAGGAAATCTTGCTTTCATTGTAAAATTGAGGACGAGACGATTATTTCTAAGCATTGCGGTGTCTGTGAGGCGCGCTCAGCAGATTTTGTGCTTTCCACGACTTGTTTATAGTTAGCAGTGGACAGACACATCAAGTTTTCTTCTTCTTGTTCCTTGAGAAATTTTCTTTGACTATTTGATTTTTTATTTTAATTTAACGAATTTCGCGCTCACTTTGCCGAGATTTTTCTTATAACTAGTAGTGTAGTGAAGATTCGGGGTCGGGATGATGGTTGCTTCAGATTCAGGCTCCAGTCACAGTTAAGTTGATGATAATCCATTAACAAATGAACGTTATTCTGTTATATCCTTCACCGAAGGATGTCAAGTATATTCGTTTTGTCCAAACGTTTGCAACTCCAAGAAGGAAGCTTCAGAGACCCAACAACAATGTATACGTATTCTTGATCAGCATCAAATTCTGAATCGATTTAAGCCTGTCTGTCCCTCTGTGTGTTTTGAAATCCACCTATAAAATATTATCTGCTGAGCCAAAAAAATATGTGTTACAAAGGATTAAATAAACGAGAAATAATAACAAAAAAAAAAAAAATAAATAATAGAAAAAAAAAAGATTTGGTATACAATTTTTTTTGTTTTTTTTTTTTTACAATCTAAAACGAGTTACTAACTAGGTCATGCTCCACAATAAAAATGAAAATGAAAATTTAATAAAAGATTTAGAAGAAAATGCGTAATATTTACTTTTAGTTTAAAACATAATTTATATTACATTCAACAAAAAAGAATCTTAAATGTGTGTTGAGTGAGTGAAATGAAAAATTTCATACCGTGAAAGTAATCGTAAAGGAAGAAATGACAATTGGACATAGCAATAGCGCAAAAGAATAGATGAGATTTTTGTCGAAGACAGTTTTCACTCAGTTTTTAATTAGAAGTTTTTCTCAAAAGATTTAATGGATAAAAAATTGTATTTCTTTCCCCGAGATAGAGACAAGAACAAAGTGTGAAATGTGTCCAAGTCATGTGCCCATGGCAACAACAAATGCGCCATCACAATCAATGAACAGAAATGATGTCGTCTTATAAGTTGAAAACGTGCTCCAAGTCGACGTAAATGTGGAAAACTCTTGCAATCGTTTCATTTAATAAAATTCAATAATAAAGTAGTTCTGCTCTTAAGTACACAAAACACAAGTAAAAGCATTACAAGTCGGCTACGGTCCACCTTTGAATACACTACACCACCTACACATGCTAATATAGTTATTCATATATGCTCCGATCTGAACCATTTCCAATAGCTTTCCTGCTTGGGAGACCATAAATTCCTTGCATGTAGTCAAGTGTACGAACAAAAAGTTTTAGTTACATCGCGGGACTAATATCGCAGCGAAAATAGATCGCGGTAGCGGCATATATACGAATCTTGGAGAATTGTATAAGAGGAGGATTATCTTTAAAGCCTAACGCAAATAAAATAGAATCAGAAATTGCGAACATGGGGAGCATCTAACAGAAAAAATATATCATCAGCTAGACAAGATTTTAAGGGAAATTTTTGCGGTCTATTTGTCAAGTGGACTGCTGTCTACTACTTCAAATACAATGGAAGACCAAGTGGATTTAGTCACAAACTTCATAAGTTGTGATAAATTCCATCGATAGCTTTCTCAAAAAAATGTAGCAATTTTAGAGTCACTCCGATCATTAAATACTCTACACCTTAATCTTCGCTTAATACAATACTTTATTCATTTTCCTGGTAAAATGCCAGTAAATATAACTCAGTTCCATCTTTTGATGGGAGCTCGTATACGAAAAACGTAAAGTAAAATGCGGTCTAAATTTTGCAATAAAAAAAACATTTTTTCAAAGTTCTTATAATTTTTTATAGCCATAAATTACTTAAGACTTGACTTTGATACCATACAAAGACCACCTTTTACATAAGTAATCTTATAGAAGGCGAAGTCCAATAAATAGACCTACGTAGTCCAAAGGTGGTGCAGTTCATTTCCAAGGTTATTACGGACTAACTTTCAGCATAAAACAATAAAAAAAATTCAATTTTTATTATTTACTTTTCAATTATGCCCTCATAGGGATGGGGTACAAAGAAATTTACTCACATGATCTGAATCGCAATTGATTTTTATGTGGAGTATGGACTAATTCTCATTGCAAAATATCAAAAATTGGGCTTATTTTTCATACGGACAATTATATAGAAGAGGCTTCAAAGCATTGATCTGTCCGGTGGGAATTCTTCACATCGATGTAGGGTATCAAACTAGCGTTACTTAGCGATCTTTGTCGAGAAATTTTGAAAATTGGAATTTCTCTTCATTTCATATTTTTTCAACCCAAGCAAGATAGGCATTATATGAAGAGTGCTTGGTTGTAAAAGTAATCTGATTTAATCTAATTTGAAGAGATTTTGTGCGTGGGCCAAAGCGAGTCATTGGGACAAACTGTGTCAAAATATCTCAAAAATTGCGATTTGTAGGGTGAAAATAATGGGACAGACAATCGGACAGATATGCTTCTCTCGCAGCGGAATATAATTCTGAATGCGTGGACAACAAAAGATGGCGTCTATCTTAAATGTGTTTGAATATTATAGGCATCGATGTAAACTTGAAAAGTTCACTTGCCGAGCAATATCTTAGGTAGGAGTGTAAGAACTCGAATATGTTTCAAAAGACGGTTAAATGAATGTTCGATATACAACATATATGTGTGTATGAATTGTTCTTGGGATCTATATATAGTTCGATAAATTCCATATCAGAATTCTACTGTCATTGCCATAAGCCCTTTTGTCTCTCGTCTCGTTTAAAATTAATATCATGTTTACCCATAAATTATTTTATAATAAATTCTCGTCCTTTCATTTAGTTTTCATGACAACTTTCAAGAAAAGGTGCTTATATGAAATTCTTTGCATACACTTTCATATTTGAAAAACTCCAACTCCCAGCCAATGGGAAAATATTTTTGTCATAAATTTTTAGCTCTTCTTACCCATAAGCCCGATATGTTATATATATGTACATGCGTGCGAGATGTCTGTCTGTCTGTCTGTGTTACATATGAAAAAGGGGGGAAATTTGGAAATTTCATTCAAACAAACATTTCGAAGTAAAAATTTATTTATTTTTTTAATGTCTTCATATTCAATGAAATTTTTGCATTTTAGATGAGTTCGAGTCGAGCAGTGAAATGCAACAGTCTCTGGTTTGAGTCGTTGTTTATTGATACGAGCACACCAAGCGCGATTACGTTCCATTGGGGTTAATATTTTCTCGGTTATATATGTTTGTTCGTTTGTTCGTTTGTTCGTTTGTTCGTTTGTTCGTTTGTGTGTTTGTGTTAGTAAGTGTAAGTGTATATAAATTTTAGTTTATTTGTGCAATTTGAGATTTCTGTGGTTTTCGAGTTCGGGGGCGTTAAGGTGCTTAATATATATATATTGTTGTATGTCCTGGTTTTGTGGCGCATAGTGGTGTGCGATATTTAATGGACGTATGCACAAGAACTCGCTAACGTTCAAACTACCTCTTTCTTTCTCTGACTATTTCACTCACCTCTCTATCACTTTCTCTCCTTCTATTCTATTTCTGAGGGTCTATTTCCCTATCTCTCCTTCTTCGATACGCTCTGCTTCTACGTACACTCTCTCTCTCTCTCTCTTGTTTGCGCTCTTTCCCTCGGTTTTTGCCGTCAAAAATAGAAAATCCATAAATTTGCAAAATAATTGTATACGCGCTAAATATCTTAAATTTAGAAAATTTATAAACGAATACACGCACACGTACCCATATATATATACATATGTGTGTGTATTTGAGTGTGCGGTAGAAATGTTTGCTTTATATTTATCATACATTCTAAGTCAATAATCGAACTTATATATATATATATATATATATGTGTGTGTGTGTGTGTGTGTGTGTGTGTGTGTGTATGTATTATTGTATGGCAGACTAGCAACCAAGCAAAGCTAATTATGTATATGACCTGAATGGTTTGCCTCTGAGTAAAGGGGTAAAATTTATGTTTCAATTTTCTCTCGACGACTGAAACACGCACATGCATACGCACGCATATAAGCACCAAAAACTTTATCTCAATTTCGATTTACTGCATTGTTATTGTTACTATTATTGTTGTTTTGGTTTTTTGTTTTATTATTGTATCGTTCCAGGTAAAAGTTTCACTTTGAGCATAATCATCTCAACGAATCCCATACAAGTTGCCACTTACAATAAAGCAATTAAGGTTACCGTGGATGGTCCGCGGGAGCCACGTTCGAAAGTACGTCATCCTGGCTTTCATCCGTTTGCCTTTGGCCCTCAACGTTTCGGCCCAGATCCGCTTATGGGTGGTTTACCATTTAAATTGCCCGGTAAGTTTCTCAAAAAAAATAAAACAAAAAAAACAAAAAAAACAACTGAAAAATAACAAGCAAAAATTGCAAATAGACACAAACGGGAACGTAAATGAAAATCTGATATTATTTTCCCTGGTTACGCAAGCAATGATATGCAAAGGAAATCCTCCTGTATAACTTTTCCCCGGTCTTTCATCTTAAATCTGTTAACTATTGCCTGTAGCTACCAACAAATTAGTCACGATGATGATATTGTTACAGCGCACAACAGTCTGCATATCATTATGACAAACAACACAATAACAACATTACATTACATTACATTACATTATATGTCGTTATGTTCGGGCTGCTGTTTTGGGGTTTAACTGTGAAGCATAATACAAAGTCTCTCAGTCAGACTGGCTGAGTAACTTGTCATCGCCATCAAAATAAAGTATGAAATCCAAGTGAAATGGCAAAGTGAGAGAGAGAGAGAGAGAGAGAGAGAGAGAGGAAGGGCGAGAGAGATGCAAAGTCATGCGAGAAAGTGTAAGAGGCGCGGAGGAGCGGGGTGGGAATGGTGGGGCGGCATCAGTGAAACGAATGCAGTGGGAAAGGATATATTGTCGTAGTAGTAGGTTTTTATGAAAGCCTTGATAGAGATTTTCCCAATCAAATTGCTTCAATCAATTTCCATCAAATCCGTGTAACGCATCACAATCACCATTAAATTGACGATGATAATGACGATGATGTTGACGGCAACAAGATTTTCGTTTTTCCATTTGAAGGATTTTCTCATTTTTTTTTTGTTTTTTTG
This sequence comes from Glossina austeni, assembly GCA_000688735.1. Lineage (NCBI taxonomy): Eukaryota > Metazoa > Arthropoda > Insecta > Diptera > Glossinidae > Glossina > Glossina austeni. The sequence goes on from KK502451.1 coordinate 366,233, forward strand.
CCTTTTTTTTTTTTATTGTGGTTTTATAACAGATAGCTTGGGCAATAGGTTTAATATGGTAATAATTATAATACAAAAAAAAAAAAACAAAAAAAAAAAAGGAAAAAGAAAAAGAAGAAAAAGAAAAAAGTATTGCAACCTTTTTAAAACAATTTATAAAAGAGTGTTGTTGCTGAGCAAAATTCATTAAAGCTCTTTATTAACTTTACGCCTTATTCTAGGTAAACCTTCATCAAAACTAAAAATATGTTAAGCACCCTCTATCATCACACAACTCCTCACCTTCTTCTTCGCTTCTATAAGTTAGAACCCATACTAATCCTTCAACAACAGCGTTTAACACCATGTGTTGCAGTCATTTGCACCCACGTATATTTTTCGTAAGATTATGTTGAAAATTGTTATTACTTGGCGGCGGCGGCGGCGGCGACGTTGACGGCAACGGCGGCATTAACAGCGGCAGCAACAGCCGCCCCAGTAGCTGTTGTTTTTAAATTTATGTAAATTTCATGTTTTTGTTTTCATTTCTGGTTCACAAGCTTGTTTTCGCGCCTTTAATAAAATTTTGTTATATTTTCATGCCTTTTACAAGTTTCTCTTAAATAATAATAATAATAATAATAAACCACCCCTGGCTTTACAATAAAGTATTTCCGTCTTCTTCTAGTCCTTAACTGAACTGAAATGAGCTGAGCTGAGCTGCGCTGAGCTGAGCTGAACTGAACTGAATGTTAAAGGATTTAAATAAAAATTTTTAATGGATTTTCAAATCTATTCACAACGTTTTCATAAAACTGTTTTCAAGCTGTTGTCATTGTTAATATAATTGTTGCCGTTTTTGTCGATGTTGTTGTCATTCTTTCATATGGTGCCACCAAATGTATGACAAATGCTTCTATGTTTTCTTGCTTTTGTGAGTTTTTCTTTAACGACAAATGTTGTCTCAAATACTTGCCAAGTATTGCAGATAACTCGCAAATGAATCCGAACGCCTCTCTCTCTATGATACTAAATGCTCTTTTTATTCTTGTTGTTGTTGTTGTTGTCGTTGTTGTTATTATTATTCTTGTTATTATTATTATAATAATAACTTAAACGTTAAACGTTTTTGATGGTTTTGTTGTCTTGACTTTTGCTTTCCAACAATTGAAACTTAACTGTGTTTAACTGAGATAATGATTATCGGTGAATAAGCGCATTTCCCTTCACCGTCACATTCTCTGATATTGGACGACGAAGTTGTATGTAATTTAAAAATTCAATAAAAAAATTTCGTATTGAATTTGATTTATAAAAATATTTTTATTAATTATAATAAATAGAAAATAAGAAATTTTCTTATATTTAGTGCAACGGAGAATTTTCACTCGGAAGCGAAAGCAAAGCCAAAAAGCGCTTTCGCTAATAAAACTGAGCTTAAGAAATCTTAGAACAAGAACAGCAACAGAAAAGTATGATGCCTTGTGTCACTTCGTTTGTCTTCCTCATAAGATAATAAAAATTATGCTTTCTTGGCGTTCTTGAGAGCCCCCATATGTGGGGATTACTTCGAAAAATATTTAGTGTCGACATAGGCCAAATCTGTGATAGCCAATATAAACATAAACCATCCGCCTTGGATCTATGTCCAAATGGACGGAGAATTCAAAAACCATTTTGTATTTAGGAAATTTTCCGCATTCAATAAATGGGGGGAAACCGTCATTTGATTTTCTTGAGAAAGATCGTAAAAAATCGTAAATTTTTTTCATAAAATGACTGCTTCAATACAATGCGTTATATAGGGAGTACTCGTGCGACCTTGGTCCAAAGTATGCTTATCCCCGCGACCAGCAAATTGAAGAAATGAAGTGGACAGAAGGATAAAAGTGCTTTAAGTCGTTTATAAAACGAATTCGAATCGAATGATAAACTTAAACACAAGTTTATCTCAAGTCCTTCTCGTTGTTGCATATACATCCGTACATATTTAATATAATGCTATTATCTGTGAGGGAGAGAAGGGACAAATTTTCAATCTCTTCCGACATGACTATTCCACCAATGCAATAAGCGATTTCAACTTTAAATCGTCAAATTGGGCGTGTCGTATATGATAGTTGGCAAAATTTTTTTCAATTTTTTATGATTCGCTTAGGCTATCTAGACTATCGTTAAACGGACAACGGATTAGTAAAGCAATGGTTTGGAGTTTTTTTTTTTTTTATATATATATATAGCAGTGAAAACAGCAAACCTGATAAATTGTCAGTTAAATCGATTCACTGCCTTAGTCAAATCTTATAGGTGCTACCGAGCGGTGGGGGTGGGGTGTTGGATTTGTCAAAAAGATGAGATTTTGTCGAAACATTCCCAGCATTCGAATGAAAGTTTTAGAAAATTTATAAGGCGTAAAGTATGTTCTTGATATGTATAAAATTTTGAATCGAGCTCGAAGAGTCCGTCCGTGCAAGCGTTCATATGTCCGTCTGTGGTAAACTTTTTACTCAATTATCGGCTCCAAATTTGCGTAAAAAGATTGCAAGCATTTGCGTACTATTTGGTAGTAAAAATATGGGGAATCGTTGGAAGGGCACGCCTGCAATACACCATAAACTGAAAACATTGCTATTATTAGAAGAAGAATAAGAATAATTGATATTTCCCCCCTTTAACTCATAAAGATCACTTACAGCTACCGCGCAAATTTCGTGGTCAGCTCTACAGTATCTGTAGAAAATTGGCAGAGAAATCGATGCGCTCAACGAAGAAGGACTAATTTTTCAAAAAAAAAAAAAAAAAATCGGGAAGTATATGAAATAAATAATCACGAGCAAGAGATAAATTTACATGTAATACAAATACGTGTACTTAGGGAAAATTTTATTCTTAAGTGAGATTAAAACTCATTCAAAATCAAATGCCGATCCATCCACTTTGCTTATAATTGTAAAATATAATAATAAATAAATAAATTGTATGTAGTGTGCGTAAAAACTAGAAAAAATTTACTCAACTAATATTCAATTAAATTTATAGTAAATTAAAAGTTAAGGAGAAAAAAGAATTTGGGTTAATTAATAGTAAAGAGATTTCGCATCTGGTGTTTGTGTGTGGCGATCATGTTATTTTCTAAATTTGGCTGACGAGAAGCATTACAATATTTGCGAATATTGGCAGTACTAGAAGCGGATGAGAGGTGACTGAGGGCAGTGGTAGCTGCGTATGGTTAAATAGATTTTTTTTTTTTTTTTTTTTTGCGACTGCCTCTGACATGGACCGATGAGCGTTATAAACGCAACCGTGTAGATAACTTTGAAGAGTAATCAGATTTTTATATGCAGTAAATATTGTTCATGTGAAGGTAAATGTCCATACGTTCAATTATATATTAGAGGATAACTTACAACAAACGAAGCCACAAATCGTGTCACATAGAACGAACTTGCGGATGACTTTAGGTTGTAATTTTCATAGCATTCGGTAGACAAGTCCTTGGTTGAAAGAGCCGTAGGAAGTAAAGTGTGGAAAAGAATTTATTTCGTTTTGCCCGAGAAAAAGAAGAAGCAAACTTGATAAGCCATTATAAGAGATCTCTCCGTCAGCTTAAATGGTTGAATATTGTGCAGCTGAGTTCAAATGTGCTGACTTAGAGGCGCTAATGATGATGACAAGATGCTGAGATGCTGCCCCACTAAGGTTACAAGATGGAAAACGCTTGAAAGATGACATGATGGAAGATGATCTAAAATTGTAAGCGCGAAAAGCAAAGTCACATGGTTCCGGGTCGAAGATTTTCTACGAAAGATTGCGAACAAAAGCATTTTGTCTTTGCACACTTGAATAAAATAAAGACATTAAAGACATTGAAGATCAAATCATCTGATTTTCTTCCAATCTTTGTAACTATCAAAGGAACAGGGATTCGATTCATCGACACATCAGAATGAGTTGAAGAATCGGAAGAATAGATTTTGTCGAATAGAAATCAATCAGAACGGACAAACGGACTCAATCATATGCGATAAATTACAGTCAGGGGTTTTTAACCTGCACCTGACATCAACTTCAGCAGCTACATTTTAAATAACAGAAAAATAACACACGCATACGCATTATTCGGACATGAGGAATTGGTATCAAAATCAAGAAGAAATGGTTCCATTTTCAAAATTGTATAAATAGGGAAATAAATTGCTTTGGCACTCATTGTATGCTTCATATTTTCACATTTGTTTTTGAAAACTTTAAACGTTTCAAAGCCGCTTTGAATTACTTGATAAATCGCATTATTTGAGGGGAATAAAATAATATCAGACATTTTATTGGACTCAGAGTGTTGAGCTAAAAGAATTCGAAAATAAGAATAAAGTTGTTGTTGTTTTCCCTAATCGATACGCGACCTATTCATGACGGGTACAAGTGCAAGTACGAATGTCTAACTAAATGATACTTTCGTTGCTCAAACGTGTCTAGCATGAAAACCTAGACGAAGCGTATTGAAAACCTTTCACTTAAGCTGGATACAATTCCCCCTGCAGTGAAAGTACGGTAAAAGAAAGACGATTGCTTGACTATTTCGAACGTTTATTTCGAAAAGTAAAGGATGGCTCGAAAGCATGCTAAAGCCTTTTTATAGAGCCGTTTTGAAAGAACTTGATTTGCGAGAAACACTTCTAAGCTTTTTAAATGTGTTCGTCTGTGTAGTTCCCAGTCCATAGAACTGATTTTCCATGTTCGTCATTCTATTTTCTCGAAAATTTTACGTCGGCAAAAAATACAAATTTGCATTAATTCCTCGATTTTTCTTTTAGCCCATTATTAGCCATTGAAATCCCAAGGCAAGTCCCTGAGCCTTTCCAAATATACGCAAGGCTTGGCACCTTGGCCTGTAGTAATAGCCAAAGAACACACTCAAGCACAACTAAGAGAAGGAAGCTTTATAAAAAGATGATTTATTAGACATTGCAGCGATATTTCGAGAGATTTTTATACTGATCTTGCAGAATTAAATGGTTATTTCCCGATACTTTTTTGACAACGCTTTTCTTTCTCTTGTCTCTTCCTGGTGCTAGTTAACAGTATTGCTTGTGCGATAGAACACCCGGTTTACTCATTTACAGACGACATCATTTCATGCCACTCGTGCGCAGTTCCTTTTGCACATAAAAAATATGATGAAGATCTCGACTCTTTGATGGTGTTAACGTGGGAAACTTGGTAAAGTTTGGTATTTTACTCATGAGAATACAAATTGATGTTCGTTGGGAGGAACAGGTTTTTGAAGTGTCGAAAGTTGCTATCAAAAGGCTAGATTTTTCAAAGCGATATAAAAAACACTCTACTGCAACTGATAGTCTGTTCCTAGCCAAACCTAGAGTGCGATTGGCAGGTTTTGATTGAAGCGTTTAGATTTTGCCAAGAGGCCTTCGACTGCTCATAGAAGATGAATACCATTGGCCATCGTCCTAATGTGGCCCCTTGGCTCGTGGCTTGTGTACATGTCAGTATATGCCTGACATCTGATTCACGTTGATGCACGCAAATCTGTTCACCAATCGAGTCATTTAATCCACCCACTCGTTTTCAACGTCTTCGACCACTCTACCCGGTTTTGTTTCAAACTTTCCACCATCTGTCTTTCACATCGTTCCATACGTTTCCACGTACAGATCAAATGTACTCAAATTCTATTATCCTCTTGCCTCTCTTGCTCTATCCAACCTATCCTCCTAACCATCATCGTGCCGACATCTACAGAACGATATTATCTGAGTGGCTGGTCAAAGAAAAAAACAAAAAAAATGTGGGCAAATTTTCACCAACTGCCAGATTCCAGTCAAAACGGTAAGAATGCAAAACTCCTTTAAATAATTGAAATCGATCTCATTTCGTCTGCTGTCTGGCGTAAGGCATAAGTCATAAGACATCATAAATGGGCACTTGATTCTACTATTTGTAGAACTTGGATTCGTAGAAAATCGGTTAGCCCAGATCAGATATTTACACGATCCAGATCAGAATAAAAGCAAAGTCATGCAAGTCGAACAACAGACGCACTGCTGATAACTCCGCCTCCTGTTGCTTTCATCACTTATGGTATTACTTCGTGTTGGTTATGAAAAATTTATTGAAGCAAAATTTATGAACTCAAGTATCATTCTTAGCCAAACATTAGTCCCTGTAATGTCTATGTTATTTTCTTCATTCATATCCGGTGGATGGATTTAATTTAGTTAAGCTGCTAGATTTTAAATTCAATTTTCATTTATATCGCGTTTAACTTTGAATTCACTTTATTGGTTCCATATGTAAGTGCGATTATATTACGCGCGCTAAGTATATCTCATTTGTTTATTCGTGTACGCCCATTAAAATTATTAAAAATTTCCTCTGAAAAGGAAAATGTAAAAGTGATTAAAAAAAAAAATAAAAAATAAAAAAATCACTTTGAAAGTCAAACAACTTGATTTCACAACCATGTGTTGCTGATAAGCAACAAGAAAGAGGAGGGGTATACATACTCCCTTACACAATGTAATGTTTTCATAATTATTAACAAGAAAACCCTTTTTACCCATATGAACACGCATATATCACATAAATATACATATAAATATATGTATGTATGTATATGCATGCGATGTCTACGCTCACATTGTTAACAACCCAAGGATGTGTTAATCAGGTCAACGATACAATAAAAAGCATTAAGTATTTTCTATCTTTATGCATAGATGAATGAATGACTGAATGACTGAATGAATGATAAAATGTATGAAGAAGCAAAGAAATGAAGAAATGAAATATTGAAATCATTTCTTGACACTTTGCAGTATGTCTTTTATTGTATGGTGTATAGAAAAATGGTAGAAATCAAAACTGTTGCTTGCTGAACGAACATGAGAAAACTAAGCATGAAAAATAACAGCAGCATTCGCAAGCGAGAACAGTAGCAAAAGGAAAAGCTTTTTAACGTTTTGCATGCATGTGTACGTGCGTGTGTAGAAGCGTTCCCTCGTTATAAATTAATTCAAGTTGAAAATTCATTAAAAATATTAACACATGAATATATGAAAGGGCAGATACACATACACACACACACACACGCACACACATATACACATGTATTTATATATACAGTCACTTATATATATATATATAAACATGTTATATATATATATCCATTCTTACCGATATTTGTACGCATACATTTGCAGCATCAGTTATGGCGGTTCTTTTCATTTTTCGTATGTTCTCGCTCGCTTTCTCTTTTTGTTTTTGACAAAAATTACATGAAGCGTAAAATTTTAATAAAATTTTCACTAAATATACATAAAGAAAAACTTTGCCTTTTTCCCACACATTTCCACACACACACCCACACACACACACATGTAAATGTACCCACACAAGTACATTTTTAATTATATTCCTTTAAAATATGTTAAAATATATTTAATGTAGACAAAACTACATACGTGCATGCGTATGTATATCTTTATATAAGGTGTTTATGTGTGTGTGTGTGTGTGTATGCGTGTGTGGGTGTGGGTGTGTATATGTTTATGTGCGCCAAAGGATTTCCGTTGCGGATGCACAACATTTTCCATACTTATGCTTTTTTATGTCTGTCTAAAATAATGTCGGTGCTGACGTTGCTATTTTTTCACGTATCAAAAGCTCTTCTTTTTCTTTTTCATTTTCATTTTCTTCTTTTTCTTTTTCTTTTTCTTTTTCTTTTTTTGTCTTTTTTTTCATTTTTTGTCATCTTTTTTGGGTATTTTGTGCTCCTTTTAATCATTGTCAAACTTGTCTTTACTTTTTATGCATAAATATCTAACAATATTCGTGCATAAGTTATATGCATGTGTATGCTGCGTATGTATATTTGTGCCCATTATATATAGTGGCATTAGCTTCAACATTAGTTAAAGTGCTTGATAAAGTTAGTTGCAGTTCTTTTTTTTCTGTTTTTTTTTTTTTTTTTTTTTTTTTTTTTTTTTTTTTTTTTTTTTTTTTTTAACTTTTTACCACCACCACAGAGAATATTTTAAGTTAGTCATGTGATTATAACGTCGATGCATTGGAGACTTCACGAGTCAGCTATAAGATCGAAATTGTACTTTCTTTCATTTTAGTTTCGTCTTTTTCCCCTTAGCTTAAGTTAGTTAAGTTGGAAAATCTTTTCAATCAGTTGATAAATTCGCCCATAAGCAGAATAAAACAGTAAGTAAAGGGATGAACGATATCGAGCCGATCTTAATATAGATTTCAATCGAAAAATTTCACATTTTTAACGCTATACAGAACACATACTGAACGTGCTATCGTAAGGAGATTGTTTGAGTTAATGCGTTCACATTCAGCGACATATTTCGTTTCTCTGAGTAAATGGCAAGGAAATGGTTACTACTTCCTACTATTTCCTTTTTTCCGATTTGATTTTCACCCCAATAACGAAAAGCAATATTTATTGCGATCTCTTTGATAATGAAATCCCAATACGACCCATTGCTCATTGCTTAGCTCAGAGTTTCATAAAGTCAATCGTATCGTATGCACTCTACGGGCTGGTGAGTGTTAAGGAAATCATTCAAAATCAGTTTTTTTTCTTTTTCGCAGCCAATTTGTAAGGCATGCAAGGCTGCTGCTGATAAAGGAAACTCTTCATAGAGCTTATCTTTATTAATATTTGTTTGCCAGCAGCTTTCTTCGGAATACAAACAAAAGTGCGATCCTGAATCCCTCTTCACCGCTCTCACACATCGTTCCACCCATAATTCATCGGCGATACATATAGTTTCGATTCACCATCTAACGGTTTGTATTCGTTTTCTGGACGTTACGTTCAAATAAAAATGCATTGAAAAGAAGTTTCGGTTTCGAAAGAAGCGTTTGTCGTCTGAATTCTATTTTTTTTTTTTTTTTTTGCTTGTATTGCTTGTCGTAGATAATAATCTACAGTAGTTTCGAAAGTGATCTAAACGGGCGCTTGTCAGCTTTTTCGGCGAAAACGTTGCTTGGGTAGATAATACGGTATTCGGCCTAAATAGTATGAAATTTTCTTATTTTATTGATTTTTTTTTTTAATTTTTCCACTTTTTTTTTATTTTTTTTTTTTTTTTTTTTTTTTTAATTTTTCCCCTTTTTATTTATTTTTTTCTATTTTTTTTTTTTTTATAGAAAAAAGTTTCTTTTTCTAAGG
>KK502451.1:375519-396130 GCA_000688735.1 Glossina austeni
TATATATATATATATATATGTATATATATATATATATGTATATGTATGTATACATCTTGTTGTCGTTGTTGTGGGTAGTGTGTCGTGTGTTGTCGTATCCTTTTGATAAATTATAAGTTTTTTAATACATTTACAGTTAAGTAAAAGCTTGTGAAGTTTGTCTATGTACCAGTGCATACATGTAGAGTAGATATACATACACATATACATATACGTTTGCTCATCGTCAATATAAGTTTTGCATATTGTTGTCATCAAAAAGGATTTAAAACTACTTTATGTGGCCACTTGTTTTTCACAAATAATATTTTATTATTATTTCTTCTTATTTTGTATGTATGTGATATCAGCTCGTAGAGATAAACAACATTCTTAACTAAAATTGATTTTTGTGATTTTGTGAAAAACAAAAATGATAAAAAAAAACAAGAATCTATAGTTAGTTTGAGGAGACTCTTCTATGCCTATCGCTCTAAGGATATAAATAAATATTTCATTGGTTTTTTTAACTCGAGATACACTTAGTTATTCTTCATTCATATATCTACGGATAACTGCTTTACGTTCCCATTAGTGCAATTCTTTGAGCAACAACTCTTTCAATGTCTTGTTAAGATTGTAGCCCCCCTTCTCAGCTTCGGTTAGTTGCTTTTTGAAGATGCATAATATCCAAGTTTTATAGAATTACACTTTCGTTAATCATGTCTACAAATATGCACCTGTGACCCCGTAGATCGTGTATTGTCTTCGCTAGTTGAGCATCCCGAATCGATTTAGCTCTAGGCTCCCTTTTATGGTTTTTTCGAGCTTATGTACGGCGAGTCATGTTCATCATCAATCTGGCCGGAAAATTGACGCTTGCATATTTCCATTCTTATGCTCACCATCACTGATAAATTACATTTCTCTGGCCGCAGAAGTTTTCATCAGAGGCCTAGAATCCATTCATTGTTTAAAATCATGAATTACCCGCGTTCTCGTTTCTTAGTAGCGCAAGTTTTCATCAGAGGCCTAGAGTCCATTCATTGTTTAAAATCATGAATTACCCGCGTTCTCGTTTCTTAGTAGCACAAGTTTTCATCAGAGGCCTAGAGTCCATTCATTGTTTGAGATCATGAGTTACTCGTGTTCTCGTTTCTTAGTAGCAGACCTTACCCGTACGGCCTATAATTAATTATGATCGATGATATATGTAAACAATGATTGATTCTTCACAAGATTTCTTCGTCGAAAAAGCGTACTCTCTCTCTCTCTGAAGACAGTATGATGCGTATAATTTGCGACCGTATGTGCGACCACAATAAAATCATAGTCTATATCGTTTACGTGAGCAAAGTTCTAATTGAGCCAAGAATTCAAAGCGTTGAGGGGAATGTTTGATAAGAAGAAATAATTATTTGTTTTTTCCCTTTGCCCAGAAAAGGCGATTCGATTCACTTTTGACTTCAACTTGAACGACATGAATGAAAATGTGTGGTAATGAGATTGAAGTTTCAGTGCGTAGATTCTCATGCAGACACGCGTGACTAGAACGAGTAGTAAGAATGAAGAACGGTGAGAGCCAACATCATTGGTGCATTTGTTTTGGTCACTCATTGAATTGTAGTGCAGAGTGCAAGTAAGTTCGCGTAAAGAAAGGACTTTCCGATTATACTCGTAACTCGTTGCCTTCAAATGGAACGGTCCAATCTTGAACTAACAAAGCTAACCAATCTGACGGAAGGGGGGTGGTTAGAAGGAAAAAACGATTGGTGTTTTCTGTTCTTCTTGCTCTACCCGTCTACCCAAGTAGTTCACAAGGATGATTTTCCGCTTATGTTCACTTACCCGACTAATCTCAACTGAAGACCAATTTTCAACATGAACTAGTAAAAATGATACCTCTTTGGCATATAAAAGCTTGATTCTCATTGGAAACCTTTTAAGCGTTGGGATCCAAATAACAGGCCTAGGTCGTTTAACTGCGCTAAAGTTAACTTTTTTATGTCAAATTATTATTCTGAACGAGTCTTCATTAAGAAGTATTGAAAGTTAAGCCTTTTTATTATAGGAAGATTTAGTTTTCATAGGAATGGTTAAATGACGAGGGGTTCAAAAAATTCCCCTATCCGATCTGAAGTTTTTATATTAATTTAGAAAAGCCGAAATACGATTATTACGCGATTTTTGTCGTCGAATTTCAAAAATTGTTCTAGTTTTTCATACAACGAATTTTCAAAAAAAAAAAAAAAAAAAAAAACTGAGCCGATCTGAAAATTCTTTCAAACATCATCAAAATATGGCAAAAAGTGCGGTCTGTAGGTAGGTAGGTAGGCAAAAACACAAGGCGAGCAGATGGCCAGGTAAGCCTGCATCGATTCACAAACTAATCTGAATGAATGAATGAATGAACGAAGAGCGGGTCTCGAGATAGTCGGGCAAGTGTAAATCGAAAGTATATTGTGCTGGTATCAACTGGAATATAAATATAAACCATCTGAACAAGATGCACGTTGTTTTTTTTTTACCTCAAAAATAGAGTTACCAACGCCTCGCAATAATTTTTTATAGCTTATTGACTTTGGTTATGACATTCATGTGGTTTTTTTTTTTTTTTTTTATAATATTAATGACCATCGTCCTGAGTTAATTGATTTGAAGAAAAGGAAAAGCTCGTTTATGACGTAATGCAGGAAGTGCAAGGGGTTTCCAAAGAGACGTAGTACTGATTATTATCTTAAGTGAGTAGTAAAAACGCTATAGCGTAACCCATAGCGTGAACAAAATTTGTTTGAGTTTCGAATAAGTCGAGTCATATATCAAACTTTTCCTCTTTAATTGAGAGGCAAATCAAGTTGATCGTCATCCACTGATAAGGCAAAATTCATACGCTACGATATCAAAAAGTGTACAAAATTTCTGGATAAAGTCGACTACTCACACAAGACGAATAACTTTGGCTTGTAAATCGTGTTTAATATTTAAACGGATTGGAAGGATGCAGGGTATTACGAGTTTCTTCAATGGAACACCATTCCACCATCGCGGAGTACCTTTAGTGGAAACAAGAACGCACTGAGATGAAGATTAAAAGAAAAGCGTCCGCAATGCGGGAATAAAGTGATGTTTCAGCATAAAAAAGCTGAGGCACTTTGCTATTCTTTGAAGCACTAAGCCATTCTCATCAGATGCTGTTCATCTTTATTACTACTTTCTTCATGAATTCATGATTCAGGGCCTATCTGATCGATGCTTACATTTATTGATGGCGACAACCAAAAATAGTACGCAAATAGATCTAAGAGAGCAGTTGCTTCATGCACTGCACTAAATTGAAAAAATCAATGACTGGGGGGGGGGAGTTGTGTAATATTTTCATTTTTGTAAGATTTTTTAAAAATGTTTTTCAAAAAACAAATTTCTTTTATTTTATATTTCTTTTCACCCAAAGGTTATTTCAAGTTAATGTAAAAAATCACTCAATTGGCTTATAAGATGACATAGACTATGAATTCTCAACTTGTTAAGTGATTTGCTACATATTCACCAAGTTGCATAGGTCAAGTTTCATATCATATTTGTTAGTGTAAGTGTTGTAAGTAAAATGTTTACATAGAAAGCATATTTTGCCAGCTTTATATAAAATAATATTTTTCTCTAAAATTTTGAGAAGAGGCGAAAAAATAAAAACTAAACAAAAAATTGGCAAAGAAAATGAAATTAAAAGAAAGAAAATTTTAAAAGTAAAAATAAATTATTAAATAAATTCAAAATTATATTCTTATGTAATATGTTAGGAAATTTCAAATGATTATCACGCAGCAGTTAAGCAAGCATCCCTTCATATAAGTTTTGCAACACTTAGGCTTAGGGTTTATTTCAATTTTTCATATTTTCTTTGGTTTTTTTTTTCTTCCTCTTTCGAGCCTCATTAATAAAATCATTAAATACAGCTTTTAGATTGTCAACATGATATCGCGACGGCTGCAAGAGGGATACAGAGCGCAGAGCGTAGAGCGCAGAGTGCAGAGTGAAATTAATATAAAATTTTCTTTTTGTTTTTTTTTTTTTTTTTTGCAAAATAAATGACAGAAATGTCACAACATGCACATGCCGTACCACACTTTCATTGAGCGTGTAATATAAAATCATAACAACGAGCGTTTAATGCGCACTTGATGACAATGCATATATAGTTCGATACGGTTTTAGCACACACGCCAAACTCATCGTGATGAAGAAAAGCAGACAAGAAGAAGTGAACTAAATTTACAAAAAAAAAAAAAACAAAAAAAAGCAAGCATTGAATGATTTGAACAGAATTTCGAATACCCATCGTTTAAAAAATATTTGGATACGATTCACTTCCATTTGCTTCCGATCTAAATTCACTCGTTATTTCAAATCGATGCTTAAGAAATATGGAAAAAAAAACTTTATTTTTAACTTCTAGCGAACGTGCTTGAGAGCAGCTCGTACCTCTCATTAAGATGTAATATATGTGTACAATTAATTCAAGATTTTAAAAATCACTTTCTCTTAGTGCTTTCGACTTTGAAAATGCCATTAGAAGATGGACGGACGGACGGACGGACGGACGGACGGATAATTATAAATGAATCGGTTCAGCATCTTAAGATGATGAGAAATATATCTGCATTTGGTGATCTTATGCGCTTATATTCCTCACTCTTATAAATGAAGATATACACATACGTACCGTACATTACGTATATTAAAAAAGTTGTTTAGCACGTGCGTAAACGGCCCTAATACTGAAACTAGATATTTGCCAAGATTTCCTTTAATAATAATCCACTGATCAGCTAAAGATAATAATAAAAAAGAAAAAAATTGGACTTTTGGCAGAGCAAGACAAAACGGCTTGCATTGATTTTTCGAAATTGAATTAAATTGAGGTTAATTACTTAAAAGCATAGTGTTTACGACTATCCAATGGTTCATCCATTATAAGGGAAGGTGAAGAGCTGGAATAGTATTATATATTGATCTTGTTTGCTTTCGGGCGAAGGTCGCCCAATTTGTAACAATTCCGTCCGTTCTCTTCCTTTTTAGAATCATGAAAATGCTTTTGTCTTTACATATATTTCTATATCTATATACATAACAAATAGGTATCAGGTCTAGCTATGTTTTCAGCTCTGTACTATAGAAATTGTAGAAGATAGCTGCCGTAAAGGTCATTATTTATTTATTTGTTTATTCCACGTATATGTGAAACTCGGCTAAAACAAATGACAGTCGAGTTCAATTGACTCTTAAAGCAAAACTTATATTAATTATTATTAAAACTTAGTATAAGTAAAAATAAAACAGATATGAAGGAAAAAAGAAAAAAAAAGAAAAAAGAAAAAAAGGAAAAAAAAGCATGTACACAACTAGCAAAGAGCCACACCCACAACCGGAGCAGGACCAAATTGCAAATGAACCCCTAAGCCATCGCAAACATGCATAAGCTTGGCAACCGATAATAGCTTAACAACAATTCATTTTCAAATCGTAATGACTTTCTAGGGTTAAGAGCTAGTTTAAGTACGACGTAAGTAAATCACGTGTATTAAGCAATGTGTCTTTAACGGACTTCAACGGAGTCCGATAATGAGAATGGGCGATAGACGTCATTCAGGCTCTTGCAAACAACTCTGAACGGGTTAAAACGTTTTTACATGTGGCAGCACTGTTGCAGTAAGCAGTCGGGGGCTTTTATGTTATGCTTTAGTAGGTTCTTCAACTGGATAGAGTGAAGCGCGTGCGTCCTTTTTAAAGTTGCGAAAGGTAAAGTGCTTTGCAAAATTTTACTATAAAAGCGGATTGTAAGGGGAAATCGTATTTGATAAAAATGAAGGGCAATATGAACGTTTATAATAATATTAGATACGTCGAGCACGGGCATTGTAGCCAAGAACGAGGCTGGCTAAGTCGCAAGCTACGAATTCCGGGAAAACTTACAAATTTATTACCATATATGTGTATAAATATATGCGAAGTTTTGTTTGCTTTGCTACGGGGTTTATAGAGTGTGCAGCAAACACTTCAATTTTCGGAATTGTGAAAATGTGTGATAAACTAAATAGAAGATATTTTTAAATAAGTTCAACACTTTGCGCTTTTCATAGGTATACATGTCTAGGGAGACATGTATGCATATAATGTACATGTACATGTACATGTGTATGCATATGGAAGGGAAAGCTTAAGACTGTAAGCACTGTTACAAGTGGAATAGGAAAATGAACTTTACCTCTAAATTGTAATGGTGGGTATAAAAAATGGCAAGAATATTAATTCTCTAGAGATTGCAGTGACAATATTTAAGATTTAAAAAAAAAAACGTATAAAAAATGAATAACTGCCAGACAACTGAAAGTACTGCAAAATATGAAGGAAGACAATCGTTGTTGCTGTTACACCCCTTTAGAATAGAATATATTAAATTTTGCACACTTTACCGACTCGATTGAAAGACATCTAAATTTAATAGACACACACAATGAAGACAAAAAGAAAGGAAACAAAAAACAAAAAAACAAAAAAAAAAAAAAGAATTGTACAAAATAATTTAAAATAAAAAAGGAGTGCCATACACCCGAGGACCAATGCAAACGTCCTGCTATATTAAGCAATAACAGCAACAACAAATTGGCTACATTTATATATGCATTTATATGTGTGCATGTATATATAATATGTAAGTTTATGCGTCTGCCCCTAAGGACATATTACAGCATTGATTCAATTTCATGTCAATTTACGTGTCAATACGATACTAATACGTTACTTGTTTACTAAAGGATATAAAAAATTATGCTTAACAACATATGCCCATACAACTGGCAACTAGGAATGGAAATGGAAATGGAAAGGGGAATCAAGGTTTTCGCACACACGTTTACAACCCTAAAATAGACATTTTATTTATATATGTATATCAATATATATATATATATATATATATATATATATAACACCCACGTATATACAAATATATGTGTGTACAGATTCGTGTGTCTATTGAGTGTTAAATATTATTTATAACCTTTACTGAGGAAAATATGTCAAATACTTTATTTTCATTTTTTTTTTATTTAAACAAGTGCCTTCAGCTTCGCCCAAAAAAAAAAAAAAAGAAAAAAAAATCAAGAGAAAAAATATTTGAAAGAAAAAAATTTCCCAAAGTCTTATTTTCTGCTAATATTGTGCGAGCGGTGCGAGTAGAGCAGAGCAAAGGAACAAGCAAAGGTTAACTACCCTATTTAAGGTAACGACGTTAAACAATAACAACAATTTCTTTCACATTTATACAGTTATCAATATTGTAAAGCCGTGTAAGGTTTAAGGTAAAAATACTTTCTCTATATATCGCTCGTAACAACAATAAGCGTTGACAACGTTACGGAAAGACTGTTGCTTCTACGGCAAGAAAGTTCGCATAGTGCGTGCGTACGTTTACGACCGGGTTTTGTATATAAGCAACAAATTGACAAAACAATTTGCAAATCTTCAATAATACCGTTTATAGGCACTTTTTGACACACTTGTTATTTGTCTCATTATTTATTTACACATGTATATGCGTATGTCACGCGTTATATATTCGTGTATGACATCCGTTTGCATTTTCATTTCTCATCTCTTTCACGCAATTCGCACACATTTGCTTGATATGTCTATAAATTCTTTGACAATTGTTCAATTTGGTTTGCGCGAGTTGTAGGCGTATATGTGCATAACAGTATTATCGATGTGCGTATATGAATCTATTTATATGCATATATATATATATATATATATATATATATATATATAGGTAACCTTTATAAAGCATTCACGATCTTGGGGGTTATGTACATAAAGAAGTGTTTAAATTGGATTTAAGGGTTTTTGTTTGCATATCTGGATTTTATGTATTGTATGTCAATGACACCGACGACAAAGTATGTCAATGTGTCATAAAACATATTTATCATCAGGTGAATGTATAAAATAAAAAATAATTCACATAAATTGATGAACAAATAAACCTCGCCCCCCCCCATATGATCCCATATACGCATACTAAACATTCGGATCGATGAGAGAACGATATACTTGCAGGTATCCCAAAAGCCGTTGTATTCTTCCACCTTCCACCACTGGTCTTTGTTCTCGAGATTTTCCACGCTTGAATTGCCGCATACAGACCAAAGATATGCTTAATAATGTATTAAACACTTATGTGCGTAGTACGTACGTGCGTGGGTATGTAGGCCGATATGTTCTTCTGATTGCTGCCAACGAAATGAAGTGTTATTGGTTCGTTATTGTACCGATCGATTCAGAAGTCGAATTTATTCGAATTTATCTAACATTGTCCGTCCATCTGTCCGTTTGATGTTTGTCTATGTATTCTTGAGACTTAGGACGTCAACAATCCGAAAGCCTTTTCCATTATATTATATTTAAAGGTTATCCGTCCATCTGTCCGTTTGATGTTTGTCTATGTATTCTTGAGACTTGGAACGTCAACAATCCGAAAATATTTTCCATTGTATTATATTTAAAGGTTATCAGTCCATCTGTCCGTTTGATGTTTGTCTATGTATTCTTGAGACTTAGAACATCAACAATTCGAAAGCCTTTTCCATTATATTATATTTAAAGGTCACCCGTCCATCTGTCCGTTTGATGTTTGTCTATGTATTCTTGAGACTTAGGACGTCAACAATCCGAAAACCTTTTCCATTATATTATATTTAAAGGTTATATTTAGGCAAACCTGATTTTCAAATGCCTTACATCACTTCGCCTAAAACAATTCACTTCGTTAATTTTCCCGATAAAATACTGAAAATTAAGCCTTCTTGCCAGCTAAACCCCAAAAAGAAAATAGACATTCTTACAGCATATATAGATTTCCTATGGCATAACCTCTAAGGGGCTCATGTTACTTTCATTGAACGCAAAACAAAAAAGTACTTAATTATTATTTCACTATATACTCTACTGTAGTTGTACTGTAGTCTACTGTAAAAGAATCAATATATCTTAGTTGACAACAAAGCTTATGGTATGTTACACAGAATGTGAAATAACAACCGTTACTTCGCATTGAAGTCTTAACGGCATCTTATAAACAAGATAAAGGAAAAAAAAGCAAAAAGAAAAAAAAACAAAATGCAACCATTAATGCCGGAAAGAGCCGATCAATGATTTGACTTAAAATACCGAGAAATTTATCTGGAGGCTTACTTATGCTTATATATAGGATGGAGTCCAAACAACAGACCTGTTTGTTTGAAATTCGCTACAATTAACTCTTACGTTAAGTTCTTGTCACGAATTGATTTTAATTACAAAAAAATAAAATTTACATCTTTGGCCATGGAAGGACTTACTTTCCTTGAGTGCCCTTATATGAGGGACGTTTAAATAAATTGGAAAATCCGATACATACTTTTCTCACACCGATTTGGTGGGCCGAAGTACGATTGCTTGACGATTTTGATCGAGAAAATTTAAAAATTGCAAATTTGTTTTCATATTTAAGACCTTTTCAAACCAAGACTTTGTACGACGGGTGGTGGCGGCAGCGGTTCGATCCAATCCATATTCAGGCATAGTAAAACTAAAATGGACTAAAACATCCGTCCGTTTTTTTCCCAATTTCGTTAAAACCTTTTCTTAAAACGCTAGGGAAGCCATTAAAATCGATGGCAAAGCCTTGCTTTGCGGGGATCATCTGGATGCGGCACATAATGAGCTGCTCAAATCAAAGCCTAAAAACGATAACTGATGAAATAGCATCGATAATTATAGGAAAAGCGTTTGTTATGCTGTACGCCAAAAGTGATTATAGGTCGATTGTCTTCAGCATGAAGAAAAAAAGACCGACCAGGAAACGTTACCATTGCTGAACTGGCATGTGACGCCTAGAATCCTGCATTCACCAAATTTTAATTCCTACGTTTAGCATTCATGGTAGGGTTCATTCAAGTAGGGTTTTAAGTCGTAAGCTTATGATGATAACCGCTAACGTTCAATTTTTAGAGGACGTCCTTTAAACACATCATCACAATTTCATATCACTTGCGGCACACGAAGTATTAAGCTTGTGCAAATGTATGTAACATTCGGAAGGATTTGAGGCAGACTTTC
This sequence comes from Glossina austeni, assembly GCA_000688735.1. Classification (NCBI taxonomy): domain Eukaryota; kingdom Metazoa; phylum Arthropoda; class Insecta; order Diptera; family Glossinidae; genus Glossina; species Glossina austeni. Next base: position 385,654 of record KK502451.1, read on the forward strand.
TGTCTTTTAATACATCCATTGTTTCAGAATCGTTGTTTGACTCGATTTAGGCAGGTCTGTCCGTTTGTGTGCAAGATTTCTGTTCTTGTAACTTTGTGTTCAACCTACAGATTGTAATTTTTGAGATATATTAACGAAATTACATCCACTGACATGCAAGGACGAGCACCCTTTGGAATTGGATTAGATCGGATCTGTCCTAGGACCACTCGACATGCAGCACCTTAGTTTGAGATGAAAAGTCCCTAAGTATATCGACAATTTACAGTGATGTGAAAAAAGTCGGATCGTATTCGGTTGATTATGTTCGTTTATTTATTTTATGAAAAGAACATAAGCACGCACATAAGAGATAAAAAGTTGAAAAATTAATTTACATTAATTTTTTTCTGGTGTTATTGCGAAAGGCTGTTGACGACTAGCGGCCATTGATGGCAAGAATACGTTACACATATCATTACGAATGTTATTCGTATATATATATATATTCGTATATATATAATATCGACAGAAGGAGCAAACAACGAGACCGACCAACGTGCCCGACGGTGCATAAAAAAGAATCGAGAAGAAGAGTCGAGTCGTTATTTGATTTATTAAAAATATTTTATTGTAAATAAATTTAAAATTTTTAAAAATTATTTTATTATTACTTATGCACATACAAATAAATTCATAATAACGAACATAAGTAATTGGAAGGGAACAAAGTCTGATTGAATCTCTCTTATTGCAATATTATGAAGTATTGATAAAGGGAAAGAATGGAATGGAAGCAACATTTTTCAATCTATTCCATGATCATCTTTTATGAATTTGAACTTTTACTTTTGCAAAATAATAGATAATAGATAATAGATAATAGATAACAATAGCTGTAGTAATGTCTAAAGCAAATAATAAACTAAAACTTTATTGAAGTGTACAGAAAAAAAGAAAAAAAAAAAGAAGAGAAAGTATTGCTTACAACAATAAACATTTAATGAAATTTCATTTGTACGCGAATGAAAAAGTTTAATGAAAACACGATTGTTAGCATTTTTAATACGAAATATTACATTAATAAACAGGACTCTTGCTCAATATAGCGCATTCTAGTGGCGCTGCCTAGTCTATTGACAGCTGTCTCAGTTGAAGAGTCAGCTCTTTCACTGATGTACGATCGATTGTAAATGAAATTCCGTTTATTGCATTGAGCCAACATGAATATCGAATTAATTAATTTCCAGTGGTCTATATATATAGATATGTAATGCACGAAATATGAGTTAATCCGCTGCTTAAACGTAACCGATTAAATACATACGCACGAATAACAACAAACGAAAGAAATGGGAAACAAAAAAAAAAGAAGAAGAAGAACATATAAAAAATAAACAAGTAAGACAATTAAGTCCGGTCGCGACCAAATCTTTTATACCCATTACCGTTATCCTGAAAAAATATTACGGATTATCTGAAACTCCCGAAGAGTTTGCGTTTGATAAGCGCATTTATAGATTATTTATATAGAGAAGATTGCCTTTCACATACAAAATGAATATTTTCAAAATTTTCTTCTCCAGCCGTCTAGCGGAAGGACTTCAGACACACCCAGATTTATATTCTGAATCGATATACAGATTGTCTGTCCGTTTGTCCATCTCATGTTTCCTTAAGTACTCTTATATTCAACCTATTGCAATTTTTGAGATATATTGTGCATTAACGGTATTCGACCGGAGGATAAACGCTATTTCAAATGGATTGGATAGGACAAACTTTTGGACTACATCAATATTAGGCAACGCCTTATATTGAAAAGAAGTTATGTGAGAAAAATTGCAATTTACAAGACTTCTGCATACGCTAATCGCTGAATAGTAATATCGGAACATTCTAAATAGTTGTCAAAAAGTTGGATCGGATGTGACAATTTGTAGAACACCTTCTCGAATAACCGCATCTACGGAAATTGAATCTTTGTATGGTAAATAGATTTAATTTTCCATATTCCACGGCAAAAACTGACCCGTAATAAAAATAATTTACTATAAAAATCAATTTGACTGGATTTGGACCATGTAAGTCTATTTTTTGGATCCCATGTATGCTATGTAGGGCTTTTCATACGCCAAATATATTTAATTCTTGGTATTTTATGATGTAATTCGGTTCGCAAGAGTAAGTTGATATAAAACTTAACTGCATCAAGTTTAGATGCAGTAGGTCTACTTGGTCGATCGATGTAACGATTCTCGTCACAAACAATCCTCTGTATGGCAAAAATGTCCAATCTTTGATATCTTATAGCGAATCTCGGCTCGTAACACCTTTAGCAAGAAGGCTAAATATTTAATATTTTATTGCGGCAATTGGTCCGTAGTAAGAATTTAAAAATTACCCATGAAGAATTTCGATTACATGAATGTACTTCCTGAACCCTTTATATATAGGAGTTTCAAAGGAAAGCAGAATTGTTGTGCGCCTAGTATTTAATGTTAACACATTACACACACTATTCGAGTAGAGTACTTCAACATCTATATAGGACCTTAAGTGAAAATAATTTTTCACTGAACCAACGAATGATAAGAAGTCCCATAAATTGGGTTCGGTTTATGTTCTAAATTGTATTCGTTTGTATTTCTTCGGTGCATGCAACAACCTCCACGATGGTAAAAAATCACGTTGAAGCCTGGACAGATGTGTCTGTGTGTTTTACGGCTGCACCTGGCGTGAAGCCTTAAACAGACGTGTTGCCTACAATCGTTGGCAATCGAGAGGTAAATTGATTGACGACCCCTCAGGGAGAGAGACAATTCCCATTGAAGGGGGCCTCGCTACCCTGAAGTACCGCAATAGAAAACGGGTGCGGGCCAAATTCTAGCTTACTGGTCTGCGTCGAGGCCTATCTAAGCACCTTTTAAATAGCTTCCCGCGAAACTTTGGGGTAACCACAGCCACCACGAATACTCCCCGAAGGGCCGTACCCAGCAGTCAGGCAAGAAGGAATTCGTCCGGCATTCCGATGGGTAGTGTGCATCTTCCTGCCGGAGCAATCCTACTTTGGGCAACCTGAGCCCCGTGGACACCCTTTAACTTCTTGGCTTATCGTTCAAAACAGAACTTACACTAAGCTATACAGCTTTGGGTGATCTCATACTGTACGCGGCCGCATGGACGCGAGAAAAGGAAACCAAAAGTACAACTTAAAGTTACTTTAAAGCGTCGGCCAACCAGCCAAATGACCAGAGAAGCTCCACTTCAATTTTTCTATTTGTTTTCTATGCATATATTTTCTAATATATATATATAAACGATTTTGATTACATTATATATACACAAACTAGATGTGTGGACGAAATGAATTGATTGCAAATATCCTTTATTTGTAAAGCAATCTAAAGATATATTAATAAATAAATAAATAAATATATATATCTATATATATATATATATATATGGTAAAAATAAAATTTAAGTGAAATAAGTTACAATTGCACGACGACAACAAACCAAATAATGTGACCAAAAAAACCGAAAAGAGAAAAGAGATTTAAAGAAGAAAAAGACAAAAAAACACAAAAAAAAAAAAAACTTGAACCAACAAAAACATTATTAGCAACGGCCATAAAAATGACTAGACTGTGAAAAAGGGAAAAGAGATGAGAACATAAAATAAGTCGAGTCAGTCAGTGTTGGTGTAAATTTTAAATGTAATTTTATGCAGCTATGATATATTATACAATTTTGAGTAATTGCAGAGTGCGAAGATTCTCTTTAGAGCCAGCGAAAGGTAGAAATTCGATAAGTTGTTTCAAATGCTTTCTGCATACTTAACAAGTTAAGATAATAGAGAGCGTGATACTCACTGCGCAAAGAGAGTTCAACTATCATTGCATCGAATTCAACTCTGCTTGAGTTTAAGAAAAACATTCACTCACTGCTAATGAGTTAAGATATTTTTGGTTGCAAGCAGAGCAAGAGAGAAAGAGATAGAGTGAGTGAGTGAGTGAGTGAGAGAGAGAGAGAGAGAGATAGAGAGAGAGAGAGAGAGAGAGAGAGAGAGAGAAAGAGAGAGTGAGGGTGAGAAAGAGAGTGAGAGAAAAAGAAAGAAAGCAAAAGAAAAAAAAAAAAAAGAGTGCGGCAAAGACGATTTTGTGACTTATTCTTCGACGATGTGAGTGAGATTTTGTTAACAAGATGTGGTGAATTGTTTTAAGATGTTTTGTGGTGAACAATATATCTTTTGCGGATATCATGTTTGTGGTTAAATAAAGAAATATGTATTAAATAAGTAAAATTTTTTATATACATGCGTAAAGAAAAGCCGACGGTAAAAACAAGATTCAAAAAGCCGTCGGCTACCATTGATAATTTTTAAACGTTATGATCTATTCTTAAAAGAGAGAGAGAGAGAAAAAAAAAAAAAAGAAAAAACCAAACCATTTTATGGTTATTTTTAGCGAATTTTTGCTAATCTTTGTTTATTTATTTTCATATTTCTTGGAGGCGGGAGTCTCACGCTAGCTACATATGTATATATAAATATTTTTTTTGTTTTTATTTCCATGATTATGATTTTAGTTTTTTCGTGTAGAGCAATATTGCTCTAATATGACCAGAAATTGAATTATACCATAAGATGACAACATGTTAATGATGTCTACGATATGAGCCAACAACAGAAACACCAGCATAAATGGTAAACACTAACAGTAGTTCAGCACAATCAAAACGGTAGCAAAAGCAAGCTAGCAAGCTTTTTTGTGGCGCACCAATGGGACCACGCTATGCCCCTCTAGCTACTACTCCTAGCACGTACGCATACACATACCTATGCCCATTTAACACTCCGAATATATTGTATCGCAGTGCATCGTACGAGTTGAGAAACTGAATAATAAAAAAAAAAAAACAAACATCTATATAAATATATATATATATATATATATATATCTATATATATATATAATATATATATATATATATATATATATATATATATATTTATTTATTTATCTATGTGCATGGTTCTACTTAACTGAAATACTAATTCCCGACCCATATATACGTATACGCATACGAAAGCAAACATTTTGTGATTATTGTGTGTGATTGTGTGCGGCTAGAAAAATATGCACAGTAAACTATGTACATGTTTGTATGCGTTTATAGAAAAGCTTAACTGCATACAAGTGTGGTAGTAGATATATTTGTATATATGCATATGCAGAGATTTTGCGACGACACCACCTGCCCCACCAAAATATACAAAAGCAATATCAACATCAGTACAAAATGCATTGACTCTCATAAACTTCTCTTTCTGTGGTGTTAGCTGTGTATTCTTAGTCCACAGATACTGTTGCTGATGCTACGACGTTACGACGTCGTTAAGGACGATGCTTATGAATGCGATTGTATGTATGTGATGATGATTGCGCGCTGAAGAAAACCCGACCCCAAAACTGACACCATCGTGGCTAACCCTTTATAGCACAGACGGTTTCCTTACAGAACCGCATATTTAGGTTTTAGTGGGAGTGTAGCAAGCCACTGTCATTGTATGTGCATACACTCCCATACACATACAAATACATATACAACATATATATATATATATATATATATATATAGATATAATGAACATTCCCTCACATGTTCACATACAGTCACATATAGTGAGAATTGCCATTTCTTAGCGTTAGTATATACATTTCGCACTGTTACGCTCCCATTTACTACTATACGTACGATATACGCTGGCAGTAGTAGTAGATTTCTTGTCTTATTTATATCACTTGCTTGCTTGCTTGCTTGCTTGCTTGCTTACTTTTGCTGTTATCGTTGTCGACAATTTTGTTGTTGTTGCTCCATTGCCATTATTGCTGAGTAGCAATATATGGAGTAAAATTTAGTCACTGCCTTATCGTCCCACATTGGTCAAAAAATTGTTCCGCAAATGACGACGTTGATTTAATTTTGGTTTAAAATACTGTGGTTGTATTTCGTTTGTTGCAGTTTTCTGGCGAAAACTGGTTCTGGTTGCTGCACGATGTTCCAGTCTCTCAGTATTATTTCGTATCGCTTCAATGTTTGTTCCTTTTCCAGTTTCTTAGATTTTTGCAGCCAGTTCTCGTAAAACGAAATTATTTACCGCAACTTATGGTCTTTGAGGTAAAACGAAATATTAAAATACTTAGCGTGGGCGAGTGGGTTGAAATTCCTATTAAAAAATAATTGTCAATATATTTCGCTGCTGTTGGAATGAAAACTACCGACGGCTTCGCAATTTTAAAATGGAATTTTTTTAATCCATTTGCTCGTTAGCTCGCAAGTTGCATAACAATATTAGAAAAATCTTCAAAGCATTTTTAAGTTACTTTTGCCATAAATTATGGCGACCAAAGCTGTCAAGTATTTTTTATTGCCGAAAAGAATGCGTTAAGCGAGTTATTAATTAGAATTTAACCTTAGTTTACTAAGTTGAATAGGCTGGCAGAGTGGAGGCTTACATTCTGATTTTGATCCTATCACACACATTCCGTCGCTTCGTAAAACAAACTCACAATATTAATAATAAATTCCTCAAGTTTTACTTTAATTGTTACTAAGAAATTTTAGCTATGATTTCCTATTTAATTTTGTGCGTGTGTGTGTGTGTGTGTTTATGAGCAATTCTTCTCTTTACTGTGATCAAAACATAATGAAACTAACTTTTCTTTCACTTATTGTGGTGGTCTTTATTGTTACTAAGAAATTATTATTTGCCGGTTATCCGAAATTATTGATGGGCGATCTCTTGCTTTTTACTTCACCCTCATATCATCATATATCTCACACCGGCTTGAGACTTCGTCATCAGAAATTCAACCGACAATGTGTATGAAAACGTCTTAATCGCCTAATTCACCTCCGTCTGATTTATGATTATTTGTGAAACTTAAAAAGATCGTGCTCGAGATATTGTTCCACTAGTGTCCGACTAAAGTAGAAAAATCGAATTGAGTTCGCTTTCAGATAAATTTAAACGGTCGTATCCCATTAACTAAGAAAAATGTCGGTATGAAATTCAAGACAGATGTCAGTTGAGACTATAGTCAATCGAAGAGAAAAAAGTCGGTTAGATTTAAATATAAATATTTTTGATCATAATATTATATAGCTATGCCGATGCTTGACGATGTCATATTAAGCCCCTACACAGCCCTTCTAGATCTCAATTAATCGTTGGGTTCTTTATTGATAGCATTTCAGTACTTGATGTCTGGCATCACGTTCATAAAATAAGTTTTCGCAACTTCAGTATAATGTTGACAGCAATCGTCAATGTTCCATCCCTTTGGAGGCATCTACGCTTTCTTGCAGGCCTTCTTCATACTACTCTTACTATCGGGGATCTGCTTCTTCAATTCATTTTAAAAGAATGCTATATCGCGTCGGAAGACATGTGCACCTCCTCAATGATTAATTTTCAAGGAAATGTGACCGCTTGGCCGACTCGGAAGGTGTAGTTATCTTCCAGTTCCAATAGAGATCTATGCAAATGCTTTCGCTCATTTTGAAAAAAAAATATTAATTCTCGATCTCAGACTTGGGCGTCTTCTAGTGATCTACCTTCATATCAAAGTGAGAATTTTTATCCGTGGTTTTGAAGGGTGTTACTGTCTGCTGCTGTTACATCCAAAGTATACCATAGAGTCTGAAAAAGCTTTAAGCATGCACAGTAGCGTTCCTTCAAAGAATACAAAACGCTAGTATATATATATATATATATATATATATATATATATATATATATATTACACGATAGGAAAAAATAAATCGACCATTTTTCTTATCAGCACATTTAATGTTAGGTTTTAAAGAAAAAAGCTTATTAACCGTAAATTCGACCACAATTATGATAAGTTCAATCATATGAACTGCAAAATAACTGAGCAACTTTCCAGCTGAAATCGATGTTATAAAAAATTCATAAAATTTTGAGGTTAGCTAACTTGTAGCTAAACTTTAATATATATATATATAAGTAATATATAAAACACATACACACACATGCACACACACATATATTCTGCACTTTGTATACAATATATATAAATACATATATATATATATATATATATATATATATATATATATGTATGTGTGAAGTATAACCGAATAATGGCGTCTTTTGGTGTAAACCAAGAATAGTTGGTTGGTTGGCTGGCTTGCTGGTTGATGGCTAAAAAGACATCCGTTTAAGATTGCACTGAACTACTGGAAAGGGGAGTGACTGCAAACAGCACATGTGTCTCTGCTTGAATGTATGTATATATATATATGTGTGTGTGTGTGTGTGTCGCTGTGTGTATGTCTACATCTGTATATGTGTGTCGCCACATTTAAGTGAATATTTTTTCACTTTTTACCGTTTTTCGGTTAGAAACTATTCTGCCCAAGTGTGGGACTGGAAAGAATGAGAAAAACAGTACAAAATTGCAAACAGAAAAAGATGGCATGCATTGCAGAAAATATGTACTATATGTTGTTCATTAAGTGTACGTGGGTGTATGTTCATGAATATGTGAAAACCTTTTATATATGTGTGCATTTCTACAATTTTTCCAGTTGTAGTGGTTGTAGTAGTGTATGGGGGACAGAACCTATATGTATAATGATTTATATGTTATTTTAAGTTTTTATATATATATATATATATATATATATATACATACATTTATATATATAAAGTGTCTATATATGCAAGGTAGTATGAGGTCATGTGGTAAGTTGCGGGGGGTATGATGCAAAGGCATAACGGTGCACAATCATATCATATATATATATATATATATATATATATATATACATATATGCCATATACATGCACATGAATTTATGTACACTATTATATGTGGTACTTATGGTGGCGAAGGAACAACCAAAATGAGCGGCCAAATATTGGGCTTTGGTGTGGCCGTCTAGCTGGCCGAGTCAAGTCGAGCTAGTTTTCTTTAGTTCTCTTTACGTTCTATTCACGTTGTTGCTGTATATTTAAGTGTTGTCTGGTGAAAATTTTACACTAATATCGGTTGCTTTTTGGGTTTTGCTTTATTTGTTCTTTTTTATATAGGTTTTGCTCATCATTTGGTAGGCATGCATACACATCTGCAAGCACCTGATTGGCGTACTCTAAGTGGAGGTCATGCTGCTGCATTGGGGCGTCCCGCATTTGCACACAATGCTGCACCTTTCTTTCATCATCAACATGCTGCTGCCTTTAGCGTACACAGTTTGGGAAGCTCGACCCTGGATAGACCGAATTTGACACGATTGAATGGTAAGTTAGGTGTTAAGTATAATTTTTTAAAGAATTTTTTAAAAATATTGAAATTTTTTTAGAATCGCATCCTCATCTCTCTCAGATCAATCAATTGTCTTCCGTTGCTGCGCATAGTACTACCAGTCCTGAAGGTTCTCCCACTACTATTTCAGTAGGTCTCGGTCAATCTGCGACATTGACTACATCCCCGCCTTTAACCACTACAAACAGTGATAATGAAAACAATAATATCGATGCAGGTTTCGAAAGTGACAGTATTTCGGTAACGGGATCGCCTCGAAAATCATCTTCTGTGAATGAGGATGACGATGGCCGCAGCAGTTCGCCACCTTCTTCAAATACTGGCAATGGCGGTGCCTTTACCTCTTTGATTCAGCGAAATAGTTCTTTAAGAAAGAATGATTTCTTTAGTGGTTTCGCAACAAATTTCCCACCAGCAACGCCTTCATTTAATCCCGCTTTAGCTGCTCAGTTATTTTTACAGAATCCCTTACTGCCTCAGCCAAGTCAATGGTTGTATACCCAACTTTATAGTAATTATAATGACTTCCCTTGGTTCCGTAATATAAATCCTGTAAATCCTGTAAATCCTGTAAATCCTGCACAAACTTCGGCACTCCTCGCACCAACAAGCTTAGAGAATACGACACCTTCGACAAGTTTGGCGGGAGTAAATTCTCCGCCTGTCGATTCTGTGCATGGTGTGAATTTAATAAAACGCTGTGTTACCTTAATATCGCATAATACCAATGATTCTGAAAGTAATTCAGTGCCTCCTACCACCATTTCGCCAGCACCGGTAACATCGACGCGCCGCTCACCGTCGCCTGTGGAAACTATAGACTTGGATGACGTAAGCACTACGTCGAAGTCAGGCAGTAGTACGTATGGCCCGATACGTTGTCGCACTCCGAAAACCGCAGATGTGTGGAGACCTTACTAGCAGCTGCGCAAAGCCATTAGCCAGGCTCTTGGTTTAAGTCTTAGCTCACATCACAACGGGCCTAATTATTTAGGCTTTAGAACTGACGACTTAACGGATCATCATAGTGATTAAAGCTTTTAAACCCGATCGTGAATTACTCCATATCGAAAAAAAAGAACAGTTCGCAAATATATGAAGAATTTTCTTCTTCTTTTTTTTTTCTTTTTTTTTTTTTA
>KK502451.1:396230-406820 GCA_000688735.1 Glossina austeni
CCCCCCCTCCTCCCCCCAAATAAAAACAAAAGAAACTTATTTAAAAACAATTTGTACGTAGACAGAGATTGTAGATTTAAAAAAAAACGGATAACGGAATAATTTTATTCCATTTGTTTAAATGTAAAAATATTTGAAAATGTATTTAATTCTCTTACTTTCAACTCTCTTCGTATTGGTTTAAATTTTATGTAATATAAATTAAAATTATTTGAAAACAATGAAAGAAATTTGTTAATGACAAAAAAAATAAAAAATAAAAATAAAAATAAAATAAAAAGTTCAAGATTCAATAAATAGAAATAAAATAAAATAAATTGTTATATATTTATGTTCTTGAAAGCGAGAAAAGCAGTAGGAAACGTTGAGATCCGTAGGAGCATTAAAATATAATAAAAATGATCATGTTTGTGTGAATTGTGATTAAGGACAACCGTTGAGCCGGGGGGGAATACGGGGCAATTTGAAACACTTGACACACTTTAGGGTTTCGCTGACTATATTTCTAAAAGCTTTTATCCGAATCGGGCTTGAAAGTTCGTCAGAGATATACGCTTTAGATGCAAAGATGAGAATTGCGTCGTCCAGTAAATGAGATTTTGTTAGCAACTTTTCAGGAGCTTCTCCTAAGCAACTGTGCCAAGTATTCCTTGGCGTTTCATATTATGAGCAATGAGAGAGAGTCTTTTAATTTTTTTTTTTTTTTTCTCAAGGCTTTTGTCCGTTCTACTGAATGATGAATCACGCGCTTTACTTTATATTTGATACGCAAACATGAACGGACAAGAAGCTATAGCTCTCTATTTCCACGATAAGTGGAGCGGATTGATGAACAGACGGACGAGTAGACGAACATGGCAAATTTAATTTAAAGCTTTGCACTAATCGGGTCTAAGGCTCAGTTGTATATTGCAAGAGAAGGACACGAACAAGATTAGTGTGCCCTTGTCCTTTGGAAGTGTTGTACATATTGAAACCTTTGCGATTGTGTACAAACAGGGCCAGAGATGGACTCATTGACATTTGGAACTTATGGAATAGATTTATAAAATAATTTGTTATTACTATTATGCTCTTCTTTGCTGTTTTGCTTCACTTTAGGTTAACGTTGCATCATATTTAAAAAAAAAAAAAAAAAATGAAAAGCAAAAAGCGACCCAAAGGGCTGGCGAACAAGAAACAAAATTCTAAAATCACCATTTCCTGCTAAAATGTACTCTCAACACCTTGAGTTCATCATCGATATTAGGGAAATATGGACACATATTTTACTGACTATACATCATAATATCCTGACCAGCCAAGCCAAGTTTCCCTCTACATCCTTGACTGTTGATGTTAGGAAAATTGAGACAAAAATTTTAAAATCGACAAAGATTTCTTTAGGTTACATTCAGAGATCAAGTTTACTAATGCGTTTAATCTGCCCACAAACATACATCCATAATTATATTGAATTGAAAAAATGAACGTTTAAATATGTAAAGATTTTCAAAAGTACTAGCGTTGCTGTCACGATCATCGCAACGTTCGATCTGAAAATAATTAACAGTTAAGTGCCGATCTACCGTAGATCGGTTATAATTGTGCCTTTGGTTCAAAGAAATTAATAACAAGAAAACAAAAGATCGTTGGCAGAAGACACAACGCAATTAACTGGTTAGGATACTATATATATTCATACATATATATATATATATATATATATATACATATATATAGATATGAAGATATGCTTAATGTTGATTTAAAAGCCGTTACCATCATTTATATACAGTTTTGTATATATTTTCGTAAATTTTCTTTTTATTTAATGAAATTTATTTTGACCAGCATCGCAAGAGAAATTCTATAAACTGGATATAGTTGTAATCAATTTTATATTTGAACTTGTTTCGTATCTCGCATCTGCACTCTATGTAAAATGAAAAAAGTTTAAAAAAAAAAAAATTGATTTAGTGAAAAATTCTTACGTATAAAATTACTTCTCTCTCGAAGAAAATATTAGAAAACTTAATAATTCTTAAAGTACAAAGTACATACACACACAAGTGTATGTGTGTGTATGTATATGTCTACAATAGACTCAAGTTAACAAAAGTGAAATCATGTCAATGCAAGCGTCAAAAAGACAGTCGCAGCAAGAGAAAGAATGAGAGAGTGAGAAAGGAGAGGAGGAATGTGTGATAAGTGAAGAAATACTTTTGGTATTTTATCATTTACGAAAATGTTATATGTCACCAGGGTGACAAAGGTTAAGAAATATTGATTATACGCAGACTTGATATTATAAAGCAAGGAAGGAATTCCAACGAATAATGAACAAGAACAACCAGAAGGAACAAAAAGAAAAGAGGAAGAAAAATAACAAGAACAAGAGCAAGAACAAGAAGAAGGAGAAGGAGAAGGAGAAGAAGAAGAAAGAGAAGAAGAGAAAGATTAAATAATATTTTTAAATAAATTTCTATATCAAAGTGTTTATCGAACAGAAAACTATAATAAAAGAAAACCGAAATATGCAGTCTGGAGAATTTCTATTATGGTACATACATATAAATATATCTGTATGCTTGCAATGCGCTTCATAAATAACACCACAAAATTATTATTGCTATATATGCGTTGGTGTGAGGATATTTGCACGTCTGCAGTAAGGATAATGATGAAAATTTCTATTTTACGCTTGAACTCAAATGCTTGACACTTTTGTTAGACTGGCATAAGCAAATAATTGTGTCCTTGACAACAAACATCAGCAGCAGCACGAGCAGCACGAGCAGAAGTATTAAATGAGAACCAACATCAACATCAATATAGAACGATAGAAACTGAAAATCTACCTGGATGTATAATAAGTAACCAGGTGCCCGTTACAGGATAGCAACCTGATGTTTGATTGACTTATTATTAGCAACAGACCAACCGTATAATATTTGCCCATCACCACCACTATCGTCATCATTATCATCATCATCATCATCATCATCATCATCGTCATCATTCTAGTATTCGCATAGGAATAATCGAAAGGTTAAAACAAACTGTACAAAAAGCGAGATTTGCTTCTTTTCATATCTACATAATATTAAGCAAAAGCCAATTAAATAAACGCTTTGGCTGTTACCAGGGCGTTAAAAAAAAAGGAAAGTGTGTCTGTGCACTCGACGCCATATTTTCCTTTTCCTTGTAATAATGAATATTTTTGTGCTCGGTTAGCCAATGTATTGAAAATTCTTAAAATCCCATTTGATGACATGACTTTAACAAACTCCATACATCTGTGTGAGTGTTAAGCGCACACGTTTGTTAACTAACTGACAATAAGTCTACAAAAAAGATAAAAGCAGGCGTTGACTATATCGGAAAGAGACTTTTTTATGGTATTACACGGTTTGGTCCGCTTAGGCCATGTAAAGGCATAAAATGTATTTTTATGGGTCCTGTCGGAGACTGTAAAAGATTGATTTCATCGTTTTACATGTCACAGTCAGAAATATCCGCAATATCAGAAATATTCTCCAGAAATATTCTCCAAAAATACCAGAACCCCATAAACTAATCTTGATCGTCTGTCTCTTTATGTCTATGTGTTATTTGACTCTTCTTCCCATTCATTTTTGAGGCTCTTCACATGTCTTTACCTTCATTTTGCGTTCCCTTCAACTGTATATCCGCATCTTCGTTCATTCGTATGTACTTTATCTGTCCGTTTCTTGATCGTATGTCTCGTCATCGTATGTCCTTTTACGGTGTGTCTCTTCATCCATATATTTTTCCGTTACTTTGTCAATTTAGTTGTCAGGCTGCTCATTCGTTCGTAGTTCTTGTCATTCATATGTTCTTTCATCTGCATGTCTTTCATCCGTCCGTTCGTCCGTCCGTCCGTTCAGTATATATTCAATCCTTCATTTATTGAGATATTTCTTCATTCGGCTACCCATTCATCACTCAGGCTATTCAGGTGTATTTAAACTCCTCGTCTGTCCCTGCATCCATCCATGTTGGTTCATTCGCCTATTCGTTCATCGTCTTTTTATTCAATTGCTGTTATTACGTTTACAGCTTCCACAATCATTAACATTAAGACACAAAAATGGATAGTTGATGCCACCATCGTAACGTAACCAACGTAATCCAACATAATACGCTTATAATTACCAAAAAGAAGCCATAAACTTTAGGATATTGTAGAAGCTATAAATATATGTTCGGACCACTTTAGAGTTTAATGCAAAAAAAATTTCAATCCCAATTCAGCATCTAATTCTGGACCGATTTAAGCATGTCCGTCTGTCCAGCTAGGTGATATCTATTAGAAATATTCTCTTGGCCGCTAAGAGGAAACTATTGGCTTCAAATTTGGCATAGACATTAGAAGTTTTTGCAAGCAGGTCGGTGTTGAAGACGGATCAAATCGGTGGAAGAAGGCATCTACAGTACTGCGTAAAATGATTTTTCAAAAGATTAACAAATTGTTTTTTTGCTCATTACTCATAAACTGTAGCCTATTCCATGGGCGATGCTGTAGTGCCTGCAGAAAAAATGAAAAGATTGTCCACGCCTATCCCCTATAATAATGTATTAAATTTTAATTTTTTTTCAATGCCTTTATAACGCGCAGAAACAAGTTTCAAAAAATCCCATAATGTATATAAATCTTTGGTCAATTTCAAATCTGGAATGGATGTAAATATGTCCGTCTGTTCGTGTGTCCATCTGTGCGTTTATCTGTGATAAACATTCCCCCGTTGGCAAAAAAGAATACGCCTACAACGACCACACGCCTATGCGACAAAAGCTTTTATTATAAAAATAGAAAATCTCAACCGCGCCCACTCCATATTATAGTGTGTGAAATTGTAATGGTCTTACTTTTTTGCCGTTTCTACGTTAATGGTGATGGATATAAAAGAGTCGGTCTCGATCGAATATAATTTTCTTCCTTGTTTTTTGTTTCACAAATACTTAGCATTATGTGGTGGTTAAGTTAACATCTTTTAGAAAATTGCATTTCATCTGAAATAAATTTTGTATTGTAATTGAAATGTGATTGAAACTTAGGGTAATGCTTGAAATCGCATAAATCATGCGTGGACTGAATTTGCATGCGGTCTGCTTATGCTCTCATTGGATATATTCGTTGCGTTAATATTGCAATTAAAACAAAGGCAAACTAATTGAATGGCATTCACACACATACTAAATATAAATATGAAACGCCCTTCCACATGCGAAATGAAATGGACTCCCATTAAGACAAAAAGATATTTGATTAGAATGAAGAAACGAAAATGAAAATAAAAGAAAAAGAAAAAGAACTTGTGAAGTGATTTAGTCAAGGAAGCTGGGAGGGAGTGCTTAAAAGAGCCATAGTTCATAATAATTTAATAAAAAAAAGCGATAAAAACAACTCCATTGCGCTCCCATTCAAATTGGATGTTTAATGTTAACTATGAAACTATTCAATGCTTTCCTAACGATTTGTAAGGTAACAAACAATGAAGCAGGGAGTTGAAGTCAATATTGTCTTGGATACCCATCACCGCTAATGTTCACAAAATACACATAATCTGAATGCACTTGTATTTAGTATAGTAGTGCATGTGTGTGCGGTATATATGGTATGGGAAATTAACTGCTCCTATATCATACATGCCCCAAATGCTAGTCAAGCATACAGCAGTTGAGAAAAATCAAATGTATGCCATCTTAGCAATTAACATTTCAATTATAGTCGTTAGGGCTCATAATTAAACAATAAATAAATGTATGTGCGAGGGAGTATGCCTATGACAAAATTTTAATAAGTACATACACAAGAGCAATCACTAAATATATATATAATACATATATATATATATATGTGTGTGTGTGTGTGTGTGTGTGTGTGTATGTGTGTATTATGTTGTGCACAAATGCCCTGTAATATGATAGAGAAATTGTTTTTGTAATTTTGTGTTAATTATCTCATCATTATCACATCGAGTCATAAGTATGTGAGTGCAACATAACGTAAACCACCACATACATGTGATAAATTTTCTGAATTCATTTACTATAGAAATTCCTATTTGCTGTGGAAGCAACATTTAAAAGCGGCATTTATACGCATACGGCATAAGCATAGAAATGGAAATGGAGATGGAGATGGAGATGGAGATGGAGATGAGAAGCAAAAGATGCCGGAGCTGTGATAATAATATCAATCAGAATAATTTGATAGTTAGAGTTTCGAAGTGCTGCCAGGAAATGCAATTAACTTATAGACACCCGGTTAAAGGTTGTCAAAGTCTGTTAAGCGAAAATGTAACTAAGTGGGCGGAGAGAATTGTTACGAAAATACTACTGAAACAAATAACAAAAGAAAACTAAATAATTTTTCATTATAAGGAGCGAAAAAAAAAATGAAAAATAAAATACTATATGGAGTTAGAATTTGATTCTCTAAGAACTCCTATACGCTTCCTATGATAATCTGAAAAGTTTCACTCGACTTATGACAACATATTCGGAACGGAATTTAATCTCTAGTTTTGACAATTGTCAGCAACTGTAGATGAATGTTCTCAATTGTTTTGATCAAGACATTAAAGGTTTTGAACGAAGACAGGATTTTAGAGGCTTTTGCGTAAATGAAACTCTTTGGGAGAGGGAAGCAAAGTTTTATGTTGGATCTACCAATTCTTGTTTTTCTTCTATGAACAACCAACCACTCAGGGGATATGCCCTATATGAGCGGGCAAGATAGTGATCAGCAAGAGAGTGACGGCGAAAGGGAGAAGTATTTCTGAACACTCGACTGGAAAATGCCCGACAGCAGGTAGGGTGGGAAAGACCACTACTGGTAAAGGCAGTCAGCATGGTTAGAGAACGATGAGACGCACTAGCGAATGTTGAGAAAGCCGGAGAAGTTCTGTTAAATGATTTAGTTGTTGGACAAATTCCTTTTATCTCCGCAAAACACTTGCCATGACTTCTATAATTCTATAATATATTCTATAATATATTTCTATAATAATTTCTATAATTGTTCATGTCCCTTACTATAAACAACAAAGTGTGACGTCATCCATCTGTAAATGAGTTTCATGTCACTCACTATTCACAATATGTTAACACGAAGTCTAGAAGAAACACTTAAAGGAAAAATAGTAAAATAGTGAAAATGTAATACGATCGGATTTAGAACAAGTTATAGAATATCTACTAGAGTCGGGGGGCGGGAGGGGGCTTGTTTGCTTAGAATTGAAATTAAAAAGAAAATAAAAAATTCGCTTCAATTGTGAAAATTAATTAAACGATTGATTATTAAAAGGTTTGTTGTCATCATGTCGTCCTATATAAACCTCAATCAAGGTATTGAGTTAACACTCGTTTAAGAGATTCATTAAATCTCGCATTGCAAAGTTCTGCGAAAGTTAGCTGAAGAGCATATGCATAGGAAAGGTTAGAGCAAAAATTGGCAAAAAATTGCCTACAAACGAAATAAATTTAATAATAACTTAACGTTTGACTTTGTCATGAGTAAATATGCGGAAGATATGGATATCGTCGTAAAGTGGGCGGATTGAAATGGGGAGCATTTTTTACGTTAGTCCGCTGATACATTTTTAATGTTACATGAAACGTGGATTCGTCGATTCAGCAACGCATTGAATTCCGTCTCAAGTTGAACGTTATAAGCGCTTCGCTTTCCATTTTAATAGATTTTAATTTTTTTGCGTTTTCTTTGGGATGTGGTTGAGGGCAGTTTCTAATTTAAATTTTTTACAATACTAACATTAATCAAATTCTTACGTTTCGATGTTGGTTTGGTCGGTGTGGGTGTGTGTGTGTGTGTGTGTGTGTGTGTGTGTGTGTGTGTCGGTATATGTAAATGTCCTTTTGAATTAAAAATAATTGATGTAACATCACTTTCGAGCAAAAACAGACTACAGACAAGAGCCCATCAACGTAGCTAACGCCCTTCGAATTTATTTTTACACTTTACACGCTATATACACAACGCAGGCCGACTTCCTTCTTCTATTGATCCGAATAACAGATATGTTGATAAATGAATAGAATGTATTTAATAAATGGCGTAAACACAAATGAACACATGACATCACTTTAAACACACACACACACACACACACACACACACACACACACACACACGCATGCACTACCACATTTGTTAGTTACAAACAAAAAACAAAAAGCATTCATATCAGAATATGGATCGTTTCAGAGCGAATCTTGGTTACCTACCTATCTTGATAATATGAAAGATATCTGAAAAGTGTAAGCGATTGTGTGGCAGTGAATTCAACGAAAACATATTCGAATAATTCGGAACGTAGGCACTGTTCCCCGCGGGGGAAATTATTTTCAAAACTTTTCGTTTTATTCGTCGATACCGCTTTAGAGGAGGAAAATTTCTCTGCAAGATTTTGCAGAATGGTCAGAGTGTTTTCAGAGTCTTATTCTTCAGTCTTAGATTGATTGAAAGTTTATATGTCGCTTTATATGGCGGTTCTATCGGACACTCTCGTTTGTTACAAGCGAAACGAGAAAATGAATTCATTCATCGTCATCGGTTTGGTGGTGAGAATAGAAGCGGAAATCAATCATTAATTTTGTGATGCTGCCAATGTTACAAACACTTAAACGTATACAACAAATACTTGGACAGAATTCTGACTACGGTTATGCATACAAATAATGCTGGCTGTTAACTGTTTTTCTTGCTTACGTTTGTTAAGACGGCGTTCGAGGCCTGGGGCAGAGAAATTGTGTGAGTTATGTTGACAGTTAGTTTATGATTATTTTTTGAGGGTATTGCGCCCATCCGTACTCCCGTAGAGGTTTATCTAAATCATGTTTTTTTTTCTAGGTAATGATTTTTGAATGTTTGTTTGTGAATTTATTATTTTGACTCCTTGTTTCTCTTGCTCAAATTTTCCCGTTCACAATGTGAGCAGAAATCTGTAGTTCAACATGTCTGTCATTTTCGTATTCTCTTCTTTTATTTCGTATGCGTTTAGCGTCTGCATCTTTCACGCAAATATGTTGTAAAGTGGAAATCAAATTTCACATGACACAAGACATTCTGAGGTTCTTGCGTTTGCTGCTCAAGTAGTTTTTAATCAAATCTTTTTTCTTTTTTCTTCTTCTCTTTTTTTTTTTTCTTGGTTTCGTTTTCTCTGTTATCGTTGAAAAGTTGTATGTACGGGGGGCGTATTTGCTTGTCTTGTCTAGTCAGTCAATATGATACATCATTAATTTTGAAGATTGTCTAAGGAGAGAAAAATTTGCAAAAGTTTGTTTACGAAAAAGTAAATCAAATGAAGTACGAAAGCTATCATCGATTAGGGATGATTGTAAACAAGCCACCAGATTTCAATTTCCTTGTGGATGTGTGTGCTTCAAATTAGTCATTTCGCCTTTAATTGATCCGATGTTCTTAAAATAATTCGAGTTACGTTTCAACTTTTTTTTTCTTGTTGAAATACTTTTCAAGTTATATCCTTCAGTGTCGTTCATATATATAGACATTTGCTTAAAAATGAGATTAAGTGGAAATATTCAACAAATATTCATACGAAACTTAATAATCACTAACTGACGTTAAAGCAAATTTAAAAAGTTTCCCCTGAAAATGATCACAATTGATACCTTGACAAGCCCACAATAATCAATTGGCTGGTGATAATTGTTTGAGATCGTATACGCGAGATCGTATACGAGATCTGGCACATATTGTCTTTTGCTATACAAAGCTTTGCTGGCAACGCTTTTTTGCCTATGACAGGCATCAGGAATAGAAATTAATCCGCAATAAAGCGCTTGCTGTCAGAAAATGGAAACAAAAATTTATTTCATTCCAAATACGATCAAATCGCATTGTAAGCTGTTGCTGTTAGGCACGCACACCTTTCTAACAGAACATGAGCTTCGGGGCAAATGATCAATTATTTCTCTGACGTAAGCGTTCACTTTTGCGTCTCCTTGCAAAGATTGAAGGGCTGCTCGGATGGACATTAATTCATTGATTGGAACAATTGTTAATTCGAAGGAAGAATTAGAAGGAAAGGATTAACTGTTGTTTTGGTCTTTATCGTGCCAAAAAAAAAAAAAAAAAAAAATCGCGATAGCGTTCATGTCACAGTTCAACATCGCTAAGTTATTTTCGAGTTTAGGCACCTTTTGTCAAATGGAGCGCATCGATGCAATTGGGTGTCGTTAAGTGCCGCTAAGATTTCCTAAGGCGTGTGGAATCAAACATTATTAGACTAGAAGAAGTCCTAACTTTGGCAGATTGCAAAGTGTTTTCGATTCGTTTGCCTCAGTTGTTGGTTGGCTGGTTTCGTTTGGTCGAAGGAACTCGTAATATACCGCAGCCTTAAGAGTTCTCCAATACTTTCGAAATCAAAATATTTCCTCTTCCTCTTCGTTTTCCTCTTTCCTCTGATGTTGGATAATTACTTAAGATAATCAAATAAATTATTTTGTGAACAAAGGTAATAATGTGTGTGTTGTTAGTGAATTGATTTGTTTAAACGATTCCTGTCTAAGTTGAATTTAGACAAAGAATGTAAGAAAAAA
>KK502451.1:407482-432643 GCA_000688735.1 Glossina austeni
TTTTTTTTTTTTTTTTTTTTTTTTTTTGCAACAATTTTTCAACAAATATCAAATCCAAACAAATACGTACCAGGAATAATTTTGAATTTAACTGCAACAACAAGCAGGACAAAAATAATAGCAAACAGAAAATACACCATAGGAACTCACATCAAACTGACCGAAGTGCAATAACAACAATACCATGAACACATTACATGACATGATTCCAAAAGACCAACAACAACCGACATCTCATTAAATGTCGCGTTGCCAACTCGACATCACTTTTGTGATCAACGATAAATACACCACCCCATCTCCCTCCCCACCACACTCCCACATCCACATACCCGTATACCCGTATACCCGTATACCCGTATACCGTCAAGCATATACCCGCACGCCCATATACGCGAAACAATAGAAAAAAGGGAAACATTTCGTTTCATTATCAAGCAGTGCCTTTTCATTTAGCTCTTGGTGCTACTACTGCTCTTAGTTGCTTAGTTGCTGTTGTTGCATAATTTTAGGTGTCATTTAGTTATGCTGCCATTTGAATAACACTACGCTCACTACACTACGCCATCCTACCGTGACGTTCGGTGTAATTTTAGGCGCGTAAGCAAAACTAATGCACAAAACCTATTTTAGTAACTCGCTCGAACGGCACGCAATTGTTGCCCGTTATGTCAGATACATACAGCAGCATACAGCATTTAGCATACAGCGTATAGAGCGAAACATGATATGTTAGACAAAATTTCACTCCCCAACTATATTTTTGGTCATCTTTTTATTCGCATTATATCCATAAGCTTTTGTCTTTTTCGCTCATTTTACTATCGCGTTCATGTTATTTTCCCGTTTAAGTTATGTTTCGAAAATGTAAGCATTTTTATTTTAGTTGCTGTTGCAATATTGTGGTGCTGACATTGCCTGTTGTGCCAACCGCAACATTGTCTGTTTCGCTGGCATATCATGGTCGCTGACTTTTCACCCATAAGTTTACTTAGCCTGCAGTATTCTGACTTTCTATGCTTTTGCATTTACTATTAAATATCTTATTATTATAATTTACCCATTAACTCTTTTGCATGCGCTGAACAATGTCCAATAAAATGTTACGCGGTCTCTTTGGTACGAAAAACAAAAAAAACAAAAACAAAAAAAACAAAAAGGAAAATTTATTAAAATAAATAAATAACGAACCAGAGATAAGTTACATAAGAATACGGCCACGAATTTTTCAATACGTGCAACTAACTAACTAACGTGCAAACGGCATTGTAACGAAGATATTCCTTGTGAATGAAATTTGTCAGCAATTTCTGCCTTTCTGCCTTTCTGCCTTTCTGCCTTTCTGCCTTTGTACCGATGCAACGGTAAATTCATTAAAGTAACGATTTCGATACCGTTACCCTCATAGATAATATTTGAAAAGTATGGACGACTTGCATGCAGATGCAAGGAAATCTTTCCAAATTCAAGCGTATATTCAATAAAAGAGCAACGCACACAACCAGTGATAGAAGAACCGAACCAGATCATAAAAGTCATTAAATGGACAACTGGACCCAGTTAGTAGCTAAAAAAAACATACCTAGAGTACTGGCTTAGCTTCGCTGTAATTGCTTTCGGATTTGGTATTGATGACTACATCAGTATACTCTTTGCATGACGCGATATGACGATAAGCTCTGAAGATCTGGCTGAAAAGAGCGAATGCCGGACAGCATGAAGGAGAACAAATGCATAAAGACGATCGTCGATTTACTCGGAATAGCCTTAAAGCATGGACAGATGTGTGACACGGGGGTTAACGTAGGCTTAACCCTACGGTGCCCGATGGCACACGGCGTGAGAAAGCCTCACTCACGTCCTGCTGGAAGCAGGGAGGTTCCCAAGCAGTTCCAGATCAAGGCCATTTAAAGCGTGGCCAGTTTGCATCCATAAGTTTACAGGATACGGGTGTTCGGGGATTCGTGTTTTTACTCTTTGAAGTTAGTCAATAAGCAATTATACCGTTCGAAGCCAAAAAAAAAAAACAGGACTAGGGTCAAAAAATAGGCCTATAGTTGAAACTATTGTCAGCTGCTTGAAAGTCTCTAAACTCTCTCTCTCTCTTCCCCCTTCGCTGTATTATTGTGACCGCTTATTCGCATCAGTGCCCGTTAAAGCGATCGATCGATCGATGGTTCGTTTGTCGTTATGAAAGGATCTGAAGAAGTTCGTGAAATATGGCCGAACACACGATTCAAACACTTCCAAGACGTCGTCTCTCACCTTCTTTTGTTAGTTAATAAACGCTACGCTCATCTTGTACGCAGTTTTCTCATCCGCAAAGTTTCGGTCGGCCTATCATAAACAGGATGGGTGAGAGAGAACTTTACCGTATCCACTAACCCATGCGATTGAAGTCGATCGTCAGCGCATATTGCTTTCTGTAGTTTCTTTGCCATTTCTGGTGTGCTTTTTCGTTTTGGCAGCTTGTGAGAGTCTGCAGTTGTGAAAGCAGAAGCAGACCCCCAAGAGGCCTCGAGTATAATGTCTAGGTAGAGGTTAGTTTTTAATATTTGTGCGACGAAGACTTTTCAAATCGAAATATTGTGTCATAGAACAATAACCGATTTCATCCCATTTTCCTCCACAAATTTACTGAGAGCATTTATTGTGGACGCTTGAGAAATAAATGAGAAAATCGTCCAAGATCGGCTATAAGCTTTTTGAAACTCAATACTTTCACCCACATGGGAATGTCTTCGAAACGGCACTTTCCGTTTATCCATTTTTATGTGAATTAATGTCATTTAAATAAAAAAAATCGTAAAAAGCCAACACGCAGCAAAACGATTTAAAGGGTTCGGGAAAGGTGTCGCTCTTTTCTTTTTTTTTCTTTTTGGCTAGAAGATGTTAACGCTTTAAGGCAATAATGAAATAATTAGCAATGACTTCATAAGGCGGCAAAAAAAAAGAAAAGAAGAAAATTTATGTTGAACTTGTATCCCTTCTTCTCTTAAGCCTTTTTTCGATTTTTTTGCTCCTCTTTCTCCTCTGTTCCGTTAAACTTAATTGCTCACCAATTTTGCTAACAAATGAATTAATCAAAAACTAAATAAGAACAGCAAGCTCTTCTTAACTAAAATAAAATGATTTATAACTAATTTTCTTGTTGTTGTTTCTCTAATACAACGTCTCTAGGCTCTAGGAAAAAAAATGAGAAAGAAAAAAAAAAGGGGTGGGTGGGGTGAAAAGAGAATGACTTATACTCGGACGCACAAAGACATAAATCAATTTTTAGTTTCTGCCAATGAACAAGAACTGTGAGACCAAAGCCAACCACATATTGGACTCTAAGGAAGTTACACTCTGTCCGAAAAGCTAAGAAAACGCAATAACCGTACAAACGCAAAAATAATCAGAAATGAAAAAAGAAAAAAGGAAAAAATTCAAGCACGTTTTCCTCGAACATGTGTTTTCCTAACACTTTTACATATCAAGATAAATTGGTTTCTTGTTCTATTTCTTTTTTTTTCTCCCCCCCCCCCCCTTTTTTTTTTTTTTTTTTTTTTTTTTTTCCCCCCCCCCCCCCCCCTTTTTTTTTTTTTCTTGGCAAGAAAAAATTGCGGCTTAAAGACTTGATGATATGTTTCGTTCGTATGCTGGCCATGCCGCTATCGGTTATCATATATAAAAACCTTCTAAATATCACGCAGCCATAAATCAAACGTTCTCTCTTCTTCTTCTTCTTCTTCTTATTATTATATTTTGTTTTTTTTTTTGTTTTTGTTCCGAACTGAACAACATATTTTTGTGATGCGTCAAGGAAGACGCAAGAATGGAGAGGAAAGGAGAAATTCCATATAGGATAACGTGCATGAAATATTTCTGGTAAACTTAGGGATATGTGTTACATTTTCGCACGTTCTTCGAGCGAAACGAGGGAGAACAAAAAAGAATATCTTAAGAATTCTTAAAAGTCTTAAACAACTTCGACTGTTGACAACTCTAACTTCATAAAAGGTGCAAACAGCGAGCGAGCATTCCGCATATATTTTTGCACTTAAACGAAACTTATCGTAACATCTAGCATCAAGCGTTTTCAGCTATGAAAAGGTATAATTTTGATTGTCGCTTCAATTGACAAAGTTTGGAGAATGTTCTGCATTAGAGCAGATTTTTTTTTTTCTTTTTTTTTTCGCTTTTCCTTTTCTCGCTTCCAATCGAATCTTCTCTAACTCTACGGATAATTGGCGAATTTATGACCGCATTCTTCCTGCCGCATACGATAAAATTAAGTTTCTGTTAGCGAATGGCTAACGTTAACGTTGCGCGTTAGCGTTAGCGTTTGTTTAGAGCGTTTCAAACTTTTCGCCTTTTTTTTGTGCGTTTGACACTTTGTATCATATTTACCGTTGAAAACCAAAGAACCGAAAAACTTTTAAATTAATGAATTTAATTAATTTTCTTGATTAACAACTCTTTCTATTTCATTTTTTACTCTTTCCCTGTGTGTGTGTGTGTGTGTATGTTTTGTACTTTTCCTTCATTATTTTTCTTTTGAATCATTGATGCCCAATCTTTTTGCCAAGTTAGTGCCCGCTCTCAAAAAAAAAAAAAAGACGCAATTCATAAATTGCTTCGCAATATTAACGAAAGGGAACGGAAAAGCCAGAGACATACACTTATGCAATGCTTTTCTTAACGCTTCTTAAAACTGTGCCTATATAAATTTTGAAAAGCTTGAAGTAAGAGCACGCTTAAGACCATCAAGAACCATAAGAACTTATTATTAATTAACGCAAGACCGACAACTACCGACGTATGTCGTTTTCATTCGTTTCATTTTTGAGCTTCAAACTACTTTTTCGGTGGATTGCATTTCTATGGAAAGGCCTGCCTTTGAAGATTTAAAGCAATTTCAGGAATCACACGACAAGAAATCGATTAGACATTTGAATAAGTTTTTGCCAAATTTTTCGGTGAAAGTGAACAAACGTTTATTATAATTGTAAAAGTGTCTCGAGGTATTTTCTTCAAAGTGTTGTTGATCGCCTGCCACCACGCCTGCTATTCCTCTTGTTACTCCCAACTAACATGTGAAGACACAAATCATCTTTTAAGACTCTCATCGAAAGAATCCATTTTTTTTGGCTACAGTTTTGGTAAAGACAACGCTTGCTTAACTACTAAAAGACTATAAGTCTTGCTCGTACCGACGACTAAAATCGTAGTTAATCGAAAAGAATAACGAGCGGTGAATACCGTGGGAAGGGTTGCATTTTCCAATTCTCTGCTGTGAACATTTGCGCACAGCCTAGGAGACGACAAACGTGACGATCAAATCAAATCGGCATACACGGGTTTAATTGCCGGTGCTGCCGGATCGTAATTAAATTAAGATTAACGTGTGCCTGCAGCCATAGTGAACGCTCCACCAGTAAAGCTATGAGACTTAGTCCTCGGACATGCAGCGCCCAGGCTCTGCTGCACAATCAGCAATTTTGCAGTTGTTCACCTCAATTGCATCAGTTTTTGTCAGTTCGTTTCGTTTGGTTGGAATGAGTCGCAAGTAATTAGGCTGCCATTAGAAGAGCCCTATGGAAAAACTGCATTGTCAAAGTTTGCCTGCGTCATACCTACTTACGCTTTGGATATTGGGCGTACACTAATTTTCAACGCTCCTTATGATTGAAAATAAACAGAAAAAGTCGCGCTTCCTCCAAATAAATTTTCTTCATTTTTGACGAAACACTTCACCTCGAGGAATGTGTAAAAAATATATGTATGTATACATGTGTTATGTACATTGTAGCGGAATAACTTGCACTATATCATTAAGTCTAAAGATAGTATTTTCAGATGAAAAAGTCTTTGTTTCATTCTTTTCTTAATATCTGAGAATTCTTTCAAGTTATTGCGGTTCCGTGGTGCGTTATGCTTGCATGCAGTGATAGGTTCTAGTAGCAATAGACCTTTTCTCTGTCAATTATTGTGGATTTGTCTTGTCCTGAGGAACCCACATACAGCAAAACTGCACTATGCATAGAATTAATAAAAACACTTAAGCGATTTCGTGATCTTTGCTTTAAGATTTCGATGTTTAACACCGCAAGACCGCAAGATCATTTCGTTGAAGATGCTGTCACAAATACTATTATAAAGTGCTAACTATAAGATTTATTCTAATTTAGTCGTGTCAATCCGTCCGGCTTTCCGTTCCGTCTTTGTTTGACGTGTTCGCGATACTAAAAACTGAGAGAGAAAACTAATCTTTAGTGTACGTGTGTGTGTACATTTTCTTAACTGGCGATTAGGGCAAACATCTTACCGGGCAATACTCAATAGAAGTATTTCTGTCCCGCCATGTAAAAATTCACTTTTACTAGTGCAACGGATCAACGAATTCACATTTACTTTACACTTTGCTTAAAGCGATGGCTGCCAAAGCTATATCCCGATCAAAGGTAAGTGAGATTTTTTCCAAAAGCTATGAAATGAAATTCATATGCATGGCCCACATAGATGTTCATAATGACCTTGAAATCAATTTTTATTTCTATAAAAGTGGTAAGAATTTAAAACAATTTGTACGCACTTCGGCCTCCTTGCCTACGATATTAAGGAAATTGAAAAAAGGTACAGGGACTAAAAGTTTGGGGAATCATGTTTTAAATAAATAGCAATTTATTTATTCTTTGCAAAAAAAAAAAAAAAAAAAAACAGAAAGAAGAGAAAAAAAGTCTTTAACCCTCTGCTTTGAGTAATTCTCTATTGCTATTGCATTGCTTTCACTGACTGACGCGTTACCCCTGCCCTTACTACACTTCACTCTGCCATATTTATATTTGTCTCTACTTAACCTAAAAGTAAATGCCAAAAAATTCAAACACTAATGAATTATCCTTGATTAGGATAATGTATATAATGCGGTTCTTATAAATGTGCTTCCGTTTTTAATATGTTGTTGTTGTTGTTGTTGTTGTTGTTGTAAAAGTAATAGTAGTAAAAACTTTCTATTCTCTGACCTCATCGTGAGAGGGTGATGATGACGGCGAAATGTTAGTCAAAGTGTTGGATACGAAGGCAACGCAAGAAAAGGCTAACAGTCTTTTTGCTGTCAGATTGGTTGTTAAGGAGCTCGACGCCATTCGTATGAAATGGCAATTTATGAAAAGAGCCAAATTAATCAGACTAATAACGAAAACATGCCTTAATAATGCAAAATGGTTGCGGGTGATACGATACGGAAAACCCAATTTATGAAAACTTAACATTTCGGTTTCTTAATGAAAAGATTTACGCTTACGGTTCTATGATTAACAGCAGTACCAGACACAAGAAAATGAACAACATTATCGATAAGCCTTAAAGCCGCCGCCAAAGCGGCAAGTGAGCAAACGTCATTTATATTAAAGCGACCCTTGACGATCTATCTTCCTAACACACACATTTCACATTAAAGAAAACGTTTACCAAAGAAAAATATGAAATCTACCTCGTCGTAGACACCTAACCTTGCTAACTATTAATGATTAGTTTTTGTTTTTCGCTCAGATTTTGTCCATTTTACACACACGAATATTTGCTTTGAACTTTTAATTTAACTTTTTGCATAAAGCGTATGTCACGAATTTTGCATCACAAAGTCACATGTCCGTGTCCACTGCTTTGACAAGTCCGCTTGACTTTGCGATTGATTAGCTGACTCAAAGGCATTTTTACATCAAGCATGCAATCATCGTTGGTGCGGTGTAAGTGGAAGTAAGTAAGTAAGTAAGTAAGCCGTAGCCGCGACAAAACTCACAGCAGATCCCTATTCAATCTAAGCATGAGCTAGTTTGCCAAGATTGCTTGAGCAAGATGCCAAAAATATTCGCACCTCTTCATGTCTGTCCTTTTGCAATCATTCCTGCAACGTAGGAAAAAAAAGCTCGAATCACTTTAATACGATTCCTATTCCCGTTTGACGCAACGTCAGCGCAAGATACACGGCTTCGCAGTTCAAGTACCCACTAATAGAAGGGGGAAGTTTTGGAGCAGACCTAATTACTTCAGAACGTAGTTAGCAAAAAGATTTCTTACATTTTTTTTTTTTTTCTAAGAAGAAGACAAACTTTTTATACAGATTTTTACTACACGATTATTTCAGCAGTAATTCGCATAAGTTCAGTATCGGCCATCGACTCTATCTTACCGAAGTGCTAGCTGAAAAAATCGATGTAGACTGCCGCGCTATGATAATTCATCCTCAGGTGAAGGTTATCCGATCACGTGAGTGGGCTTAACTGCGATTAGTAGCATTTTTCGTGTAACGAACACGCCTCAGTTGAAGCACCCTACAACGAGGGTCGATTACATTCCCTCATAAGGGTACTGAGATGAATAAAATAAATTATTTAGAAAGATTTAGCGAGAAAACTGCGACATACTGCGACAATTGGAACTGGCCTCGCTGAACTGGTGAATGAATCGGAAGAGCACATCTTTCAGATTGAAATTCATGCACAAATGCTTTTATGTGTGTGTGTGTGTGTGTCTGTGTGTATTGTATGTGAATGTTGTCCATTCTATTCTGCAACGCTAAAGAAGTACTTACAGCTGTGTTACGGTGTAGAATAACTGCTGAATAACGTAACAACATATTAAGCGAATATGTGAATTCGTATAAATATAGTGGATGAAGTTTACCTAATATGAGGAAATTTTCACCTAAATTGAAGGAATATTTCTATTGCTCAAGATTAACTCAAAATTGCGAGAGATTTATTTGGAACGAAATCCATTTACATACTAACTGTTCCGGAGTTAAAGTAAAGCTTTATATTATCAACAACTAATTATATATGTGAGTAATCGCAGTAATGACAAAAGCAAAAAGTAATAATTATACCCATCACCGAAGGATGAGGGGTATGTACGTTTTGTCAAAACGTTTGCAACGCCCAGAAGGAAGCGTCCCCATACGCTACCCAGAAAGTATATATTTTCTTGATCAGCATCAAAACCTAAATCGATTTAGCAGAACCTTCGAAATCCAAGCATCTGTCCGTCTGTCCGTCTATATAATGTCCGTTGTAAATATTCCCCTGGCCGCAAAAATGAAGCTATCGGCGACAAATTTGGCAGAAATAGTAGAAGTTCTTGCACTCAGGTTGATCGTGGAAATGGGCCAAATTGGTCGAGAGATACGCCCACTGCACCACGATAACTGAGAATACCTCTATTTTTCAAAGGGAATGAAAAATTAGTTTTTTCCTCATTACACATAAAATATAGCAAATAAATGTACAAACATTTGAACGCGTATTCTATGGCATTGACCACGCCTACCTAATGTTATAGTGTATCAAAATTTAATTGTTTCTTCAATACCTTTATAATGCGTACAAACAAACTTCAAAAACCCCATAAAGTATACAAACTTCTGGCCATGTCTACCTGCTCGTCTGTCCATCTGTCTGCTTGCGCAACTTTGTAGTGTTGTTGCGGTAAGCATTGTTCCGTTAGCGAAAATGGAGATGTCGCCTACAAGCTTGCAAAATAATTTGGAATTGATCTAAACTTTTCAAAGGACACGCCTACAATGGCCACATACCTCTACACGAAAAACTTTCACTTTGAAAAGAGAAGAAATCAACTGCTCCCAGTCCATACTACGGAGCATGAGAATGTTGTTCTTTTACTTCCATTGTCTGTTTTTTGGGGTAATCGGTGATGGGTATAAAAGACTCGATCCTGGACGAATTTAATTTTCTTACTTATTAATTATTAAAACAGTTGAATGCATCGTAATTACTCGACTAAATTCTACGTCCGCTTAAAACGCAACCGGACAATA
This sequence comes from Glossina austeni, assembly GCA_000688735.1. Classification (NCBI taxonomy): domain Eukaryota; kingdom Metazoa; phylum Arthropoda; class Insecta; order Diptera; family Glossinidae; genus Glossina; species Glossina austeni. The sequence goes on from KK502451.1 coordinate 417,303, forward strand.
AAGACTAACTGTCATACGTGTCTATAGCTCTGTGAAACGAATCGTTAATCCCTGGTTGCTAATCAGAATTCAGTATTCAGTTAGCACTGAACTGTTGCTGTATTTATGTCGCTATCTTTTTTCTTCTTTCTTCCTTTCTTTCTTTTTTTCTTCTTCTTTCTTTCTCCCCTTTTTGTACCTACCTTTTTTCCTCTTTCTAGCTCCTTCCGACCATCATTCAGTCAGACCTATAGGTGACGTTGATCGTATTACAAAACAAAAGTCAAGCAATCTTCACACACATACATAATCATAGATACATAAGAAGGGATAAGAAGGCCCCGTGAGAATGAAGGCAAAAATTTATTAAAATATTTATAGCTGTAAGGAGTAGATTTTTCTTTGCCGGTGTGTTCCAGGCGTCCGTCAGATTATTTCATTTTTATTACTTTCAAGGCCTAATTCGGAATTTAACTCAATTTGGTTTGTTTAGATGACGTTATAATGAAATTTTTATTGGATAAAATGATACCTGAAAACTAATTCCGGATTTAATACAATTATGCTCAATTTATATGATGTCATAGATTGAGGTTTGTTGACAACGTAAAATGGGGCCGATTTTGGGAATTACTTCAAATTAAATTTTTTATTTCATGACATTATTATTCGATGTTCGCTTCATAAGCAGTGAACTCAAAGGAGGAAATCCCAGGTACATACATATATATTTTATAACTATGCGGCTTATTCAACCTATTCGGGTTTCCCAACTTAATTCCTTTAACTGATGGTAAACTTAATTCGTTTAGTTTGATGTAAGGACGGGTGTCGTTTCAAGGTATACCCACACACCCACGGTTTGTACTTCTTCGACAATAACTACTGATGACAGCGAGCTAATCTCGTATCTGCAAGCGGACCCCCATACATCTTATCTTCTGTGCGGACAGCAACCAAAAGCAAACGAATAATGGAAGAAAAGTCAAAGTTGTACTATGGCTTATAGTACGTCCTACTTTCGATCCGTCTCCGTCTAGCGTTGCTAATCAGAAAAAACCTTAAAGTGGCAATAAAATATCCCCAATATTATTAATACTTTCTTGTAGTCCCTCATTATTTAATAGTTAAGCCACTTTACCTTGTATACAATACTTAGGTACTCACTACTTACATAACAAAATTACGGGGAATTCGTCTTTATTTTAAAATATAACTTAAGCGAAATATACGAAGGAGTACGAAAATTCTTTCAACATACAAGTAGCGCAACAAGATCTAGCGAAAAAAATATCCTCGATGAACAATAATAACAACATTTCGGATTCGAAATTGCGTCTCGCATCGTGTATTGTCCAAAATATAAGAATTTTCAAATAAAAGAATTTTTTAAATATCACTTGACGTATGCAACGACCAGAGCAATGTGAGTCATATCCACATTTAGAATCGTTTACTGAACCGAACCTCATCATCACCTAAGCATGACTGTACGTATATCTGTCGGAAGTCTATTTATAAAGCTTTTCGTTCAACCTCAATGTCCCGATTCCTGACATATTTTGCCCTCTTGAAAAGGGATTGGAACGGACTACTCCTCCTTAATTTCTTAAGTCAACATATTTGAACAAACATCGCTACTTAGCGGTATTGCAATCTAGAGCCGATGGCGGCAATTTTTTCCCCTTTCTCTTAGATAATCGTTACGTTGTTAGGAAGAGTAAGTTTTTGCGTGCAGAAGAAGCGTAATTTTGAATAATTATTTTTGGCAATTAATTCATAATAAACACTTGATATACCCTTAACTCTGTACACATTCGGGCCAGACACATCTATTTTTGAAGACTACACCAAGTAAAGTTTTCATGAAAAGCTCGCTTTTATATGGCAATAAAGTCTAATTTGTAGTACTTCCTGACGGATAATAAAATCCGGACCGCGGCACCTCCTTAAGATGGAAGCAAAAATGTAATTTTCAGAATTTTGAAGGATCGATTCTGGGCTATTGGCTTGACCTACTGTAAGCTACTTGCAAGGTTGCATTTTTGTCATGACTGTAGACACTGGTTCCTTATTCAATTCTTGAAATAAAATATTATGTGTGTTGAGTCCCTTTTCAAGTGCTTTCACTAAAAAGTTTCGAAATGTTATCAAAAGTTTCAATTTTTGGTATAAAAATTATCTAAATTTATATTGATTCGTTGCTCGAGCTCGAATTCATTATTGCTTACATTCCAGTAAATGGTTTTAGCAAACGAAAATATGCAAAATTATTTTACCTTTACATTTCCAGTTCATTTATTGCTTACTTTACGTATTTTGTTTTTTTTTTTTTTTTTTTTTTTTTTTTTTTTTTTCGTCGGTTTAACCCCCGGTTATGCAATGACGNTTCGTTGCTCGAGCTCGAATTCATTATTGCTTACATTCCAGTAAATGGTTTTAGCAAACGAAAATATGCAAAATTATTTTACCTTTACATTTCCAAATCAACAATTGCTTACTTTACGTATTTTTTTTTTTTTTTTTTTTTTTTTTTACTTTTTGTCTTTCGTCGGTTTAACCCCCGGTTATGCAATGACGTTTTTACGAAATCTTTAAAACCGTTTTGTCTTAAAACTAAGCGTAAGCGAAACGTTAAAAGCATATTAGAAGGATTATATGCATTAACAAACCTTAAATTACTTTGAATCGTAAAGAAATTTGTTCTTCCCCAACAAAAAAGCAAAAAAGCAAAAAAAAAAAGAAGCGAAAAAAAGACTAAACGATTTTCCTTTACCGGGTTTTTCCACTTTTAATAACCCACATTGATTTTATTTTATGTTACTTTTTTTTATTACATTTTTAGGCAAATAGCCTTCGGTGAAACTGAGCAATGAATGGATGCAAAGCGAAAGACAAGCGCCAGAGAAAAAATATCACATGTAGGATAGATGGTGCAGGAGTTCGGAACATTTAAAAATAATGAAAAAATTGTTTTTCCCAACCGCTATGGGAACGTGCATAAGACGTTTAACAATTCAGTTTCAAATCGATACTGTTTTGCTTTTTCTCTTTTGTTTTTTTTTTTTTTTGTATTTGTCAATACCCTCGCCGTAGTCAGGCAGTCATTATTATTGTGCGAGTGCAAATGCCAAAATCCTTTTTCAATGTAACCCTTCGCTGTGTGTGTGTGTGTGTGTGTGTTGCGGAGGGAGAGGAGGAAGGCGAAAAGGATTGGCGGTAGCGACAACATTTACGTAAGCTTGCACGTTTAGCTTTTGCGTTACTTTTAAGTGTTACACCCGGCATCCGTGTCCTGCATTATTATTACACCAGCGCCACAATTCAATGTTTAGTTATTCACATTTTTTTCCATACATTCTTTCGAATTTCTTTCCTTTTCTTCGAAAGGTCGTTTTTATTCTTTTCTCCTTTTCCTCTACTCATAACGGCCAGAAACATCTAGTTTGGGGATCTTACACAGTAAAATTTACCTGAATCAGTGAGAGACTCTTCATCGATTAATTGTATCGTAAGTTCAGTCTTTGCTTAACTGTATTCTGATTTCTCCGTTTCTAAGTCCGTTCATCTAAGAGATCATCTGTATGCTTGTTCTTTCTTCAATTACTACTATACGAGAGAGAGAGAGAGCCTTTGGCTGAAAATCCCAAATATTGCTTAGTTTAAGAGATACCGAATTTGGGGAAAGCAGGCTTTCTTGCTTGCTAATCTCAAATCTTAATGTTCAACATTGTTTTTGTAATATTTTCAAAACTCAATCTTATATGTTTTGATGAACTTTTCGGGCAAAGGTCAAGGTTCCAATTTTCAAATTAGAATATGCAAGAATTGTCCTGGATGGGATATACAATCATATTATTTGTGTGTGTGCATGTTTTTTTTTTTTTTTTTTTTAAATAATATCTTCGTTGACTGTTCCTTTCGCTTTTTTGTGTCCTTTCCTTTCGTCCATGGTGTGTGTCATTGGTGAAGAGGTGGTGGACGGAATTTTCTCAGCCAACATTCAATCGAACGAATTCGAACGAATTGTTATGTACGATATATAATGAATTTAAAGGATGTGCATGTAAGAGCTTACATCGAAATGCTATTGCAAACATACATATACATATATATGTGTGAATATTTTATATGTAGTTATGTATGTATGTGCTCAAGAGTATCCTTTCGTTCATAAATCAAGTCTTCGGTTTAATTAAATCTTATGTGCTGGTGGTGAAATTTCCCCCGCTCTGTGTGCAACATTTCACTATTATCGCAACTAACAACTTGGATAACAATAACTACAACAACAATAACAATAACAAATTGTAGACTATGCTGTCGTTGTGTTATGTAATCTAATAACGCGACGACATATATTCTCTAAAACTATATATGAAATTTGTACTTATGTTTTTACTTTGAATATCCGGGTGTATACCAGAAGACATTAGATTCGGTGGATAACGGTGGACTCATGTTAAAAGTAAGTTTATTTTCAAAATTCTCAATTCTTATAAATCGTAACTAATTTCTACTACATCATCTGTATATTCATCAATTTCGTTATTCGCTTAATGTAAACAAATATTTTTTCCTTAATATTCAGTGCCATTCAGTGTCTCCCATAGTCATTGCATTGAATTGATGACCGGAAGACATTGTCTTTTTCAAACCACATGTCGAAGACATTCGCGCCTAAAGAGTTACAAGTTGGTTTAGTGCTATCACATCGTTGAGAAATAAGATTAAAGCGTCGCAGTTTCCTTGAGGGATAATATTTTCGTTTAAATTCTCCAGTCTATACAATCGTCTACACACATAGGCTCCTCAACCGGCATATGGTTGATGAATTCTTCATATCATCAGCACTCTCGGATATAAGCGGAACATTCCAAGCAATCCTTACACAACTTTTATGAAGCATGTATTAGTGTGATCCGTACATACGTCAAGTAATTAATGATCGAAGCAGGCACAATTTTCCTTCAGTAGAAGGTAGAATCAGTGCCTAGAAGAGCTCACGTTAAATTTTAGGACAACCAAAGGACAGAATAGAATTTGGGGCCTTCGTTTTCCGGTTACATATTATTTGTTGAACTATGAATTAAAAAAGGAAAAAAAAAAAAAAAAAAAAAAATGATGTAAAGAAAGACTCGACAAGCATAATAGAAAATCTGACTCGTCAGATAATACAGATAAGTACTGGATAGCGGGATTTTAATGTGGGCATACAAAAATATGTAGTAGGCGGTGCTGAATGTTGCCAACTTAGGTTTACAACACCAGAGACGATTTAGCAGAGACCACGCTATCGGATGATCCACAATTGAAAATGATTAGCTCTGTGACTGAATTCTTTTTTCAAAAAATTATAAGCAACAAGAGGTGTATGCGATCACTCGCAATGAATCCAATGCGCATCTGTACCGCTTCTTCAACGAATAATTTAGAGATATTTAAGGCCAATTCGCTTAAATTTCATCAAAGTAACGTTACTTTGAAAAGAGTAGAACGATAATTGGCTCATATTCTGCAGTGCCATTGCATCGATAGGTTGCATAATAACTTGAAGAAAAAGCAGTCAGATATAGAAAACAAAAAATTCCCTTTCATCGGAGTAAAGCATCAGTTTATTCATCAAACATTGTACAGACGAAATTGTATGAGTATGGGTATGCACTACTTTCACAAACACTGCCTTTTCTAGATATGACCCTGAGCGGCCATTGTCTCTTTGAAAATTCCAAAAGATGATTGCCTGACAAGTGTTTAATAGCTACTTCAAAATGTTCCAAGGATAGCTGCACAACATAAATATAAGAAGGGCTTGGAACAAATATTACAACTTAAAATTTCGAAAGTGCAGCATGAGCTATGAGCAGATTGCGGTTATTGTGGGCGTATCCTTGGAAAAGTTGAAGTCACTTCAAAATTATTTTGCCAAATTTGTAGGCGGTATCTTCATTTTCGCTAACGGGAGAATGTTTATCACAGATACTAGATAGTTGCGCAGATAGACAGATGGACAGACGAAGAGATGGACATGATGAAGAATATATATATATATATATACCTTGTGACGTCTTTGAAGCTTGCTTCTGGGCGTTGCAAAACTTTTTTCACCCATCAGCGAGTGATGGGGGATATATTTGTGTTGTCAAAACGTTTGCAACATCCAGACGGAAGCTTCAGAGACCTCATAAAGCTTGTGTATTCTTGACTAGCATCAAATTCTAAACCGATTTAAGCATGTCCGTCTATCCGTCTGACTGCGTGCGCCCTGTCATTGTAATGTCTATAGTAAACATTCTTTTGGCCGCAAGAATAGGTTCATCGGCTTCAAATTTTGCAGGCAGGCTGGTATCCAATATGGGACAAATTGGCTTGGGCCCACGCTCACAGTAGAGTAATAGGTAAACAGACCGCAATTAAGTTTCTCTAAGCAAAAATTTATAGTTGTTTGCTCATCAATCACAAATCATGAAAAACAAGAGGCTAAAGTTTTCTACATTTACCTCATGAAGGGCTCCTGTATGAATGTATGATGCATTTATAAGCATGCAAAAAATCGGCCACACTCACACAACTGATAAAATATTTATTTCTCTTTTACTTTTTTGATCTTTTCTGCTTCATATTCATAAAATAAATAAAAGCCAGATTCTTGAAAATTCATTTTTTCATTCCTCCCATGAAAATGTATTATCTGCGTGAAAATGCGTTAATTCTAAAATAAATATGGTGGACACCACAACGTGAACGATGCATCTTTGCTTAACGGTACAATCACTTGGATATCAAATAAAATTAATTGGCGAGTAGAATGCGACAAGTTAAGTATGCTAGTTCTGAATAATGAAATGTCGTGGACGTCACGAGATGGTGCATTAACTTCTTCTTCACAATCCGATATAGATAAAAGATGATATATATTGTCGATAGGCTATCGCAGACATGCGATGTCAATTCTTACTGTTATTCCACATGAAAACATGGAAAATATCAACCATGCCCCTCGCAATTTTACAGAGTATGGAAACTTTGTTTCTCTTCCTTTTTTCTGTGGCTTTTCGAAGCTAACGATGATGAATAAAAGATTCGATCGCGGCCGATTGATTAAAAATATCCATTAATCCCCATCATAACACATTAAGTATGTCTTCGGAACATAAATGAATTGAGTAATGAAAAGAATAAAAAAAAAATATTTTTTTTTCTCTTGTTTTTCTTGCATCTTTGTAATAAAACCAAAAAATTTATGTTCAATAAAAGAAATTTTGTAGGAAAAGAAAAGGCAAAAAAAAAAAAAAAAAAAAAAAAAAGTAGAAAATATTGAATTTTTTATTAAACGTATGGAAAACATAACCAGAAACATAAACATCAATAACAAGGCAAGAGATTAAAAATCGATAGAGGAGTGCATCGAAGAGAATTCATAATGAAAAAATTCTACCAGTGATTCAAAAAATATTTAATATAACTTTAAAATACTGAAGAAAAAGAGTAACGAGAGATAAGGAAAGAGAACATTTTAAGGCAACTCGACAAATTATTTTGTATTATAATAAAAAATTATTTTAAAAGAATTTTTTATTAAGCTTAAGCTTATGAGACGCAGCGAGACGTGCAGGATATATAGTAGTCTTCTGTATTCTGTATGGATGCTTTTAAAAAGTTATGTTGCTATCTCTCTGTGTGTGTGTATGTGTGTGAGTGTGTATATAAGTGCAGTAAAACCAATATTTTAAGTAGAAATTTTAATAAAATATCTGTATATTCGTCGACATGTTGTTGTTTAATATTGTGCGCAAATTTCTTCTTCTTTTTTTTTTTTCTCTGCTGTATTTTATTCGTTGTTTTTTTTCCTCTTCTTCTTTTTCTTCTTTTTCTTCTTCTTTTTATGGTTTTAATCTCTCCCCGGGATTCAGTGGATTTTTAATTACCGACTGTACATAAATAACTATAATGTAGTGGTAGTGCTATGCATATCCTATACAGGCACGCATGCATGTACATATATATATATATATATATATATGTATATACATTAGGTATAGTTATCTCGTTGCGCCCTCTAATAGTGAAATTCCTTTGTCTTGAAATTTTTCTCTGTTCTTTCTTTTTATATATTTTTGTTATTTTTTTGCTTTTTTGCTTTTTTGCTGTTTTTTTTTTTTTTTTTTGTTGTTTTTGATGGTGTTTACATGTAGCTGCCATTGTTGCTTGTCGGTCTTGTATTAAGTTTAAAAATATCTTTAGTGGTTAGCGACTTGAAAGGCGATACTTTTTAACTTGGCAAACTATTAATTTAAGGAAACATACAAACAGAAAAGAGTGTAAGAGCGCACTTAGCGCATACCGTAAACATAATAGATCAGTAGTTGCAGGCTTCATATGAAGGCTAAGCAGATAAATGGAAGAATTCCTTTCTTTCCTTCGCTTCAAGTTTATTTTATAAATAAAATTTAANTTTCCTTCGCTTCAAGTTTATTTTATAAATAAAATTTAAAAAAAAAAAAAAAAAAAAAAAAACATATCGCATACGTTTTTAAATAAATTTAATTCCGGCTATTTTTTCATAAGGATTTGTGCATAAGAGAAACTTAAAAACAAAAATTTATGTGAAGTTTCACTTTGTTGGGCTCGATTTCTCGGAAGGCACATATTTTTTGCTTTCTTTTCTTCAACGGACAAAAACCAATAGATCTTTTATATGCAGACTTTGGAGATTTAAAAAAAAAAACGTTAAATACGTTTCTGAGCGACTAGAACGATGCCACGCCAATGGAATTATGTCCACTTTTCTCTCTTTTTCTGCTTTTAGGTGCTTCGACTGTTTATTGTCGAAAATCTTGCAAAAATTGTGATGGGAAGGTGTGACATATGTCGATATAACTCTGTTTTCTATTTAATTCAAATCTTGCGTAAATTTTGTGACACTCTCTGCGAACTGTTTCTGCGAAATTTTCATTACTTTTGAACTATTGCTCAACAATGAAAATGCGTTTCATTCTCGTGTAATGCTCCATTTTTACTAACCCTTAACTGTCAACTGTTAAATTGTTTTTTTTTTTTTTTTGACTCTCAATACTTTACACGTAGCAAAGGACAGTGTGCACTACCAGTACTTCCTAGTTGGACAGACGGACATGCTTTGATGCATTCCAATGAATGGAATCGTTGGACGAACAATGGAGTCGTTCTTCAATAGCAAGATTACTATCTACGTATGTCACTACGTCAGGTATTTCATTCAAAGTATTATCCGTAGCTGGCCAATACTACTGTTCTCATCCCTTGGGTAATATACTAAATCGGAAAGGACAACCTAACTTTTAAAGCTGTATACAAAACGACCTATTTTTTGCATCTCGCCTGATGGATACAACTGCGGGATAGCACATTCCAGTTTAGTACTCCTAAATATTGTCTCAGTTAGTATTGCTTTATAAGGCCGAACGTCATCGTGCTGTAAAATCACGATATCATCACTTTTGGTATGTTGAACCCATTCTTCGAGTCAATCAAGTAACTTGATGCCCTTTCTTTCCCTTCAATTAATCCCAACACTTCTCCCATCCAGAATAAGAGTCATGGACATATGATCTTAATGGTTCAAGCATCTTCCTTTGAATAAAATGTTTTTTATCTTTCTCGTGCATACAAGGAAACCGGGGACGAACTATTTTTACACCTGCCACAATAGATCTATAAACGTTATTTTGGCTAAGAAGCAGAGAGAGGCTACCTGCGCTATCTGTTATATGAAACTTTTTTCATTTTGAGACGGGCGAAGGTGGAGCCTTGCCATCAAGTGATGCGCCTACCATGTGAAGAGACGAATACCTCATGAAATGATATTTTTTCAAGACCAAGGATTGAATTGGTGGAATACCATAAATGCAGTAAACATATTGAAATCTTCATTGATGAGGCTCATCGAGCATTGTTGCTATCAAATCAAAAGTCACGAAATGTGAGATGTGAGGAACTTTTTGACAAGGAGGTAAATGGCCAAACATACCACGAAAGAAGAAATGCTTCTTAAGAGATAACACGTCAGTGTCACAGCTTGCTAGATGATTCAGTCCTACACAAAAGAATATCAAAGGTTTCAACTTTTACACTGCAAGGATGGACCGCAAACATAGATACAGCATGACAGCAAATCAATTGTCCGCAATGACGGTGCATCATAGGAGTATTGAAGTTTAGTTTTGATTCGCATAAAAGAACCCTATGTGCATACAGGCATACAAAAGTCATTTTTAAAAGCCTGCTATTGCACAAGGCTTCCTAACGCAATCATCCATATCTCTATAAGAAAGGACTCTTACACTGGACATAGGAGCAAATGTTTGCAGTAATTGGAGATGCCAAGACGGGGATTGTACTTTGTAGGAGAAAGCGACAAGAAAAGAAGAGAAAGAAAGAAAGAAAGAAAGAAAGATAGAGACGGAGGGAGGGACGGACAGAAAACTAACTATAGCTGAACAATGTGTACAGAAAACGCGGACATTTTCTTATTCTGGAAAAGTGAATTTTTATTTTGCTTAAAACAAAATGTGATTTAATGAATTTATTGTGCTGCAGGACACATGCAAGCTTTCTCGCTTCCCTTTTGCTTGTGTTCTTTATAATTGCGTGCGGTCGTATTAAAGCAAACTTTAAGTCAATATGGCTTTTGATTTATTTCTCAACTGCTTGGTTAAAAATATTTTTCAACCTTTCCGTCGTGGGGTCCACATCCACTCATGCCATTCCAATTATATCGATTTTAATCTTCTAAAATTTTTTTGGTGGATTTTTGGTGGAAGTGAAATTACTTTTCAAAAATTTTAGGAGAACAATTTCCAAGCAGTAAAAATTTGATAATGACTTTGCCGCACCGTGATGAGTCCTTGATTTTATATAATTTAATGAACCTTATTTTTCCCGTTCATTCTATTCCAATAAATAAACCTGTAAAAGTTAGTCAATTTGAATGTCGAGTCTCTTAGTCAGACTTTCGCTTTCATCTTTAACCTTTTTTTTAAATACTTTTTTTTTGAATTTTATTCACACCTCGTAAATTAATTTTTATTTCTCACTCGTGTGAAAGATTTTGAAGACTTTTAATTGTTAATATACAATGGCGTCCATATGAGTAAAATCGAAGCTCACTTTACGAGCTCATTAACTTTGACTTTGAAAATTGTATTTATTTTTAAATCAAATGCCTTCGATCGTCTTGGGTGTTAGGGATTAGATGATAGGCATGAATTAAAAAACTCGTTAACAGATTTGACCTTGACCTTGGCTATAATTGAGCTGTGAGCGACGATAGATAGATTGTGCGGACCGCGGAAAAATTATAAAAAATTAAAAAGTTAATAAAATTTAGTCCGAAGCCGATAATAAAATGATAAATCCGTATAATAACGTAATCGAATATTGCATTTTATCGAAAGGATTCATTTCGACGCTTAAGTCGTGGAAAACACAATTTCACACATTTCACTTAGTAGGCTTAATAAAAAATGCATTGTAAACATAAGAGAAGTAAAAACATTATAGGGGCCTACTGGCTACACCGTATTCTTTAACACATTTACTCATACTTTTCGAAATAGGGCGTTATATGGGGAGCGGCGCGATCCAAATGATTTTCGATAGCGTTCGTTTTTAGGCCAAAACATCAAAATATCTCAAATATTAAGACTTGAACATAAGAATACATGGACACATGCAATACGGACATATAGACAGACAAGGTTAAATCGATCAAGAAGATAAATCTGAATTAGTAGCGGGTATATCCCAAGTTCCTCTGGAAGTTCGGTGCATCCACACTAAGTAATGAACGACTTACGTGAAAAAGTTTTTTTACATCCTTACATCCTTAAGATTATCCTTATGATTATGAAAAAGCTCGCATATTATCGCTTCATAAATGTGAATAACAGTAGTGAAGGAAAGCTGTAAAAGCCTTTTGCGAACCATGTGTCAAAGAAGTACGCACTTCATTAATATTATTACTTATTTTTCCCAGCAGGGTGAATGATACTAGCATCGACTTTACTGTGGCCTTCCCGATCTTTTCGAAATAGTTGATCTTCCTTTGACCTGCCAGTGTGTAGTTATCTTATCCTTATCTTTATTGAAATGTGCATTATTTTTAATCTTCGGTATCTTGCGTAGTCATCGCATATTTTCATATAATTGTTTTCACTTCAGGCGCGCTTGTGATAATGAAGTGGAAAAATTCTGCGGCTTACCCAATATTATTAAGAGCTTCTCTAAAGAATTGGCCTGATTTTAAGATGATGGCAGCGTGCCGTCTAAACATGCTGCATAGATGATGATGAGTACTAAGAATCTTGAATCTTCTTTTATAGGTAATTCTATAGCAAGCACCCCACAGAGATAAAAGCAGTTCAAGTACTTTACTAAGATTACTCAGTTTTCCCAGTGTTTTCATCCATTCATCATGGAGTTGTCCGTGGACCGCATAACACACGACCGCATCTCGTTGTTCTTTAACAGCATTGCGTGCGTGTGGAATATTATACCTGCGGTGATCTTGCCCACCATTCCATATGTTTTCACTTTTAAGTCGAACACACACAAACACTGCTCCACTTTCCTCCCTTCTCTGCCATCTACCATCGTGCAGATGATAGACACACTCTCACGAGTAGTTGGTCTTAGAAAAAATATAAAAAAAAAAAAATGAACAAAATGATGCATAAACGAACATACATTTTGGGTATTTTGCATAATAGAACAATAAATGGAAATCATGCGTACATATATATATATATATATATATATAGTTTTTCCCTTATAACATCACAATAGGGATCAATTTAGAATAAACAAGAAAAAAATAAATAAATAAAAAATAAGGAAACAACAAAAAAACAAAAAAAAAAAAAAAATGAAAATATTCAGTAAAATGTATCGAACGGTCTTTGCTGTCTCCGTAGGTAAGCGCATAAGAAGTGGGCGGAGTTTTGCGGTTAACCACAAGTTATAAGTCAATTTTTGGAATATAAAAATAACAAAAAGTATAAAAAGGCAAACAAACAAAAGTAAAACTAACCCTCTTAGGTCTTATTTCATTTTAAGAAAACTCACCTTCAATACGACGAATATATAAAAAACAAGGGTAGAAATGGAAATCTATTGGATGAATATTGAATATTGAAGTGAGCGAATGAATATATGAATAGATGTGAACTTATATTTCATATTTATAATATTTAGCCAGTATATCCATCCATCCATCCATCCATCTATTCGTATTAAGTGAAAAAACTCAAAGTCTGTTTAGACTCGCAGTAAGTGGACTGAGTCCGGAAATAAGACAAGAGAGAAATTAAACAAAAGACAAGGAAAGATGTATACTTACGCACCATGTAAGTACACGATTTCAATATACACATACAATATGTGTATGGCTGTAGGTATGCATGTATGTATGTACTTGAATAAATTTTGCGGTTAACCACAAAATATAATTGGTTGACGAAATTGAGTACTTGTACTGCGTAAAGTTGTGAATGAGAGCGTTTTAAAGAGAGAATCAGAATCAGAAAACATTTTGATATATTTATAAGGGTTTCTTTCCATTCTAAATACTATCGCAATATGTGCGCTAGGGTTGAATATATACATATATATATATATATATATATACATATATAATATTATTATACAAAAATCTATTTTATTTCATATTATATTAAAAATATTAGTAATAATATTATCGAGGATATAATTTTAAAAAAGATTCAATTTGTGAAAGCTTTCCATTCAAGCGCCCTCTCTTGCAAATCATAAGGAATTCTTTTCATTAGAAAGTCTAACAACAAATAAACTCAATTTTCTTTTTACATAACGTTAACAAGAAGTTTCTTAGCAACTTTACGCACATCTCAAGATTTCTTTCAAAACCCAACTTACTACAAACGCCTGCACTTGCATACATGCTCAACAAGAAAAGAAAAAGTTCCCCGTACCTGTTCTTACGTTGCCGGGAGATGAAAACAACCCTGAACAAAATGAAAAAAATATGATAATAAAAAAAATAAAAAAAATAAATAAAAAAAAAATAAAAATCCCACTTTATTGCTCCTTTTACTGCAGGGGTATAAAACGTGTTTGTCAAGTCTTTGCTTTTCATACTTAAGAAAATTTTCTTAACGAAAGCTCTGCTCTTCTGTTTACTTTTTATATAGACTTTTCTAAGGCCATCGACAAAAGAAAAAATTCTCTTCGATTCTCTTTTACTTGCTAAATTGTATTTATTCATAGATGTCGTTAGTTCATCCAAATTCGATTTTCAAAAATATTCAAATAATTCTATGTCGATCATTCTGAATGCCGGATAAAAGGTAGATCGCTACTCGTTTGTAATGCCGAGATAAATGTTTTCGATATGCGATCCCATACACATATTCGTTATCGATAAGTATCGTTAAAATACTGAATCAGTTTAACTATGTCTGTCCGTTCATCAGTCTAACTATTAATTAATATTGCAAGTTTCATTAGTGCATATGATGTTGTGAAGGAAAAGTGAAATGTGACATATACCATGTCTGAGGTGATGTGGCCTGGACAGGACACTTTGCGATCACGGAGCTCATCGGCTAATTCACACGCTATCCAAATCAGCACAACACTATTGGAATAAACACTCTTTCGTAATTTTTTACGTTGCAAAATTTTTGTGTGAAAGAGTTACCCGATCACTCAATCAAGCCACGCCCCCAATTAACAAATTGTATTAATTTTTATATATTATATACTAGTTTTTATATTAGTTTATATATTAGTTTGCTGCGATGGGGACTAATTGTGATTGGCCCGTAATTGAATATAATTTGTTTTTAACTCATATATTTATGTGTATTTAAATGTTTTTTTTTTTTTCTTTTTTCTTCTCTATAATTATACTAATCTATGTACGCGTATGTCCATAGCACTCATGCATATTTCGCTATATTCATATTTTAATATGAAAGGCCGCTAAATACGTCAATTATTTTAATTTGACTGCTAAAATTTAATAAAATATTGTATTTTTTTATTAGTTGCATACATATGCGTAAGTGTACGTGCATGTTGATACAATTTTATTATGAAAACTAATGAATAATGTAATCACTTGTGAATTTTCTAATTTTAAAATTTTAATTAAAATGATTTGCAACTCATTTAACCACAAAGCGTTCTCAAATCATTCGGCTATGTGTAGGCTTTATAAACATACTTATATTTATACATATAACATATATATATATATATATATATATATATATATTTATATTTATACATATTTATATATATATATATATATATATATATATATATATATATATATATATAAA